>PVJI01002416.1:0-145513 GCA_004026765.1 Micronycteris hirsuta
TCCTCAAAACATAGATGAAGATGTTAAATTTGGTGACACGGTAACAAACGCTAATAGAAATCCACTCCCAGGAAACCCGACAGCCCTCCAGAATCAGCCCGGCGCTGCCATCCATCATATTTAACAAGGTGCATTGGAAATAGCTGGGCACTGACCTCCCCGGAACAAATGATCCTCTTGGGACGCGGGGCCTCTTGCTGTAACTGATACACTGCCGGAAACGACAACAGGAAAAGTTAATTACAATTAGAACATGGCAACACATACCAACATGCCTCCAAATAGCTCCATCTATGTACATCTCCAAAATGGCAAATATTTCAAACAAGCAAACAAACAAACAAAAGACAAAGAGGAGACAAGCCCATTTTTAGACTGAATAAAGTCAGATCATTTATATGGAAATTAGTTGCTGTGGATGTAAACTGGCAAAATTGATCGTTTTATTCTTATAAGGCCAATTTAGTTTCCTAATTGTTCCTGGCATTGTTCATTTTATGGCTTTCTTGGAAGACTAGATAACAACTAAAATTCTGCTGTTTTAAAGATGAAATTCTACTCTTGAGTTTCTAAGTGGAAAAGATCATACAAGAGGCTTTCTGAATTGAATGCTGATAGCTCCTGACCTGGCAGGGAGACATGGGCGTTGAAAGGGAGCGTCATTCTCTGAAACGCTACAATTGCGGACAAAGACGCAACCAATTCCGTGAGTGAATGGAACCTCAAGTCATCGCTTTTTTCATGAGTTTCCTTTCTGTCCTGCCCATCACCACGGATTTTCGTCTGTTTGACTATTTCCCACCCATTGTCATTCCTTTCTCTTGGGTCCTTTCATATCTTCAATAATAACTCTCTTATATCCTGCTTTAAAGACAGACTTTCAGACTTGGGCAGGTAATTAAATAGGAAAATACAATTTATCAGGCTCCTCTTTGTAATTTTTTTCAGACGATAACAAATGATTTTCTGCTGCTCAGCTAGTCGGCTTATTTCTCGTAGAGGAAAGCCAGAGGCACCTGATGGGTTCTACTTCCATGGAAACAGAAGTTGAAACCAAACACAGTGGATGTTATCTGCAGAATCTTGGGAGGGAAGAATTAATTTTAGATGGTATGAATCTTTGAAAAGTTAAAAACACGATCATAGGAAGTCTAGAAAGTGCAATAACAGAAGCAGAAATTTCTGGTTTATCCTGAGGTCCCAAAAGAAAGAAGACCCTGCTGGTGTAGCTCAGTGGATTGAGCACGGGCTGGGAACCAAAAGGTCCCGGTTCGATTCCCAGTTGGGGCACATGCCTGGGTTGCAGGCCAGGTCCCTGGTGAGGGCCATGTAAGAGGCAACCATACATTGCTGTTTCTCCCTCTCTTTCTCCCTCCCTTCTCCTCTCTCTAAAAATAAATAAATAAAAAAAATCTTAAGAAAAAAAGAAAGAAGAAAGTGTAACCGCAGGGCAGAGCACTATGTGGAAACAGGGACGGAAGTGATGGGGTACGTTCTGTCATTTGAGGCTCCCCAACACCTTCAGCGCAGCGCGGTCCTTTTCTTGCCTGACTAAGGGTAGACTACCTGCCTTCAGCACAGAGAAGATCCTAGACAACCCTCTGGTCAGTGTTCAATGTGCCACATGCCCGAGCTTCGGTTGCCCCTTGCTAATGATGACGCTTGAGTACCGGCGTACGGAGAGAGAGTCAGAGAAGGCTCGTGTTTAAGAGGAAACATGAGGATGAGTTGGCCAGAAATACAGAGCTAACTGTGGCCATGTCACGGACTGGCTCAGTAGGGGCTCGGCTCCCCTTAAGTCATCAGAGAGTCTCCTTTACTGCTCTGGAGTCACCCCACTAACTGCTTTTTAGTGGGATGTTGTTAATGAGTGTGAGGGGCAGTTCCTAGAATCACGGAGTTTTAGAGGTCAGGGGGATTGCCGAACCTTATCCAGAGAATCCTGTTCCCCCTCTGTGCCCACTGCCAGTGCCTCTGGAAATCAACAGTTCTGCAGGGCGTGGGGGGGGTGGGGCATGGCGCCAACGGCTCTATGGACACCATTTTTAAGGTCTCCCTTTGAGGGGACAAAGGAAGTACATCTGTTACAAGGGAAGTATTTTTAGCTAAGTGTGCCTTTGCAAATCATTTCAGAAAATATCTGAACATCTGCTATAGGCCAGGAACCATCATCAGCATTATGTGAAGGTTTGGAGGATGAATGGAGAGGAAGGGAAAAGAGATGGAAACCAGCATACTGAGTGCCTGTCATGTGCCAGAAACTGTTTGATTAAAACTTCCTGAGAATTCAGAGAAAATATCATTGCCATTCTAATTTTTTAGTGAGGTACAGAGAAATTACCTATTTGTCCCAGAATGTTTTTGATTCTAAAGCCCTGGTTTATTTTCTTATGCCTCAGGGCCTGTGCACTTGCTATTCTCACCACCTGGATTGGCCTTTCCCAAGATATCCGTGTGGTTCTCATTCTCCATTCCAGTCTTCCCTGGCTTGCCTGCTTTGGGATAAAATTCCATCCCATCCTCTGCTCCCTTACACCGTTTTATGTTTCTCCTCAGTGCTCATCACCATGAACACTATTTATTTTGCATGTCCTCTCCCTTCACTATAGTGTAAGCTTCTTGAGGGCAGGGGCTTTGTGCACTGTGGTACCCCCAGCGCCTGGCACAGCACTTGGCACATGGAAGATACTGGATGCATATTTGGTGAACAAATGAACTGCATCCAATGACTAATGGGTCACAATCCACACTTTCAGGGAGACTCTGATCCAGTGAGGGAGGTGCATGTAGAGAGATAAAACCCAGGCGGGCCAGGCACTTCAGTGGAGGAGAAGCACGGAGCTCTTCTTGAAGGATCAGAGGGGTTTCTGCAGGCACAGAACAGAGACGGGGTTACGGACCCTGTTAGAGGAAAGAGCCCCCGAAGGGGAAGGCAATGACGTGCTAATTGGCCGGGGGTAGCCCAGGGTGTCTACTGCACCAGGGTGGCAGACGGGGAGGAGGCCACATGCCACGCAACCCTGAAGGTCACGCTAAGGAACATGGATGTTGTTCTGTCTGCAATGGGGAGGCAGTGACATGTGTTGAGCAGGGAGGTGGCCATGACCAGGTCAGTTTCTGAACAATGATAATGAGAATAAGACTATTCAGAATAAGAGGAGCTGACATTTTCTGGACACCTACTGTGTGTCAGACGCCTTCATCTATACATCCTCATTTAATCTTCCCAACCGACGCCCAGGATGACTGTTGTCTCCCTCTCACTGATAAAGCAGTAAAGATGCCACACTTTGAACAAGCTCAAGTTCACACAGATGATACGATGGAATCCAAATTTAAAGGCCACTTTCCAGATTCCACGGTCTGTATTTTCTAGCCTCACCAGCTGTTATAAAAATACAGATTCCCAGAATCCATCATCTCTGATGATACTCACTCTGCCAGTCTGGCAAGGGGCCCTGGAATGTCCTTTTTAAAGCTGTGTGAGACATTGCAATGCACAGGGGGAGTCGGGGCCACTGCCCTGTGCCTCACGGAAGGAAGGGTCAGAGCGGTGAGGCAGGGAAGTGGGAGGGGCAGTACTTTAGGTGGACAGAAAGGCGATGGGGAAAGTGTGAGTGAAGCTAACACTGGTGGGAATGCAGACGGGACGGTGAGTTGACCGCAGAGGAGGACGGACAGGGTTTGATCGCAAACTGAATGGCTGAGAGATGGACATGCCATTAACAATCACCCAGGATACAAGTGACGCAATATTGTGGACAGTCCCTCTGCTGTGTCGCCAGGCAAAGCCCACAGCCGTGTCCTCCAGGGACCCTCTGAGATTTAATAAAGAGCAATGCTGTAGCTCTCCAGTCTCACAACCAGAAATAGTCCACGCCTAGGGTGATGTTGAGGGGGTCCCTGCAAGCCCCTCAAGCCAGGGATGCCCCCTCTCCTTCCTGGTCCCCGAACTCATCACCGTGTCTCAGGGAGCAGATCTCAGGACCCACGAGATCTGCTCGGTGCTGTTTCAAGCAGCGGAAATGGACGAACAGGCAAGAAGCCTGTTTGCCATCTGAATTACATAAAGATAATGAGAGAGCAACCGACGGCAATAGCAGCCATATAAAATAATGGGGCCCTAAAGTGAGCTTCGAGTGTGGGCTGCAGTCCTTTCTTTTCAAGATTAGCTATAACAAAACAAACATCCATGAAAAAGTCTCTGAGGCACATTTCATAAAACTGGAGCATGACACTGTCTTAAAGAGTCATTTCTAGAATTTTCTTTGTTCAACGAATACATCTCACAAGCAAAGTACAATCCTGTACATCACTTTGGGGTGATTCTGCGAGCTAAGGGGCAATATGATGGATGCTTCTGCCGCCCAGCCCCAGGCCCTCTGCAGCGCCAGACAGAATTCTCAGCACCGGAATAAACTGCTTGGTGAATGTGGGGTAGGGGGTATCGCTGAGGAATATGGAGGTGAAAAACAAGATTCTTGGCTCCCCTGGAAACCTGAAGCAGATCGAGAAATACAGAGCTCGCTGACAGAATATTTCATTTTCTTCAATAAGAAAACTTGACTTGTCCTCCCCTGGAAACAGAATCTACCCAGTCCCTGTGGATGCCAAATGAAAGCCCATGGGCTGGGTGACAGTGAGGCCCAGTGTAGACCCATTGTCACCTAGGAGACCCTGCAGTGTCCTCTAACAGCCACTTGTTCCTAAAGGAGGCTTGTGGAGCGGGAGTGGAGCCCGTCACTTGCTCTGACACTGAGCCAGCACCGCCCTGCTCCTGGCCCGTCTTCCCAGCGGTCACAGAGACAAACTCGCGGGTGTGAGCAAGAACGCCAGATCTGTCCACGTCCTCTCGGCTGGGCCCCGCCTCCACCCTGCTGTGCGAAGGCCTTGCCTGGCCAACAGAAGGTCTGGTCTTTGGGGGATTGAGCCCTTTTCCTATCAGATGGCGCTGTGAGAAGCCCGAGGAGTGGCCTGTGCACACTGGAAGCAGGGGGTCTCAGGCACAGTTGTGCCCGAGAAACCCCTGCAGGGCATGGCAAATCTCAGGCCCCTCTCTCCTGACTCTTCTGATTCCACAATCTAGGGAAGGGCTGAAGCACGGTGATTATAAATATTCTCCCCACGTGAGTCTGGTGCAGGGGCTCTGTGGATCAAGGATTTGAGGTTCCAAACTCCTCTTCTGAAAAATATGCACAAGCCACGACTGCCCGACCTTCTGCCCAGGACGGTCCTCGGCCCGCTGTCAGCCACAGCATCTGCCACTTAATTGGCCCGTGGCCTTTTCAAAAGTAGACCCATGGTGGCGGGCTTTTGTACTCATCCGACGAAAGCATACAGTTCCTACAGCTCTGGTTGGAAGTTTACAATGTGGCTTTTTTAAAAAGCAAACTTAAAAATACCTTTACTTTCTCGAGAATGAAACCAGTAGCTTTTTTCTCAGTTACTTCATTAACATTTTGGGGTTTGGTCTTGAGAACTAAGAACTAGATGCAGTTACATGATACTTCGGGACAAGATTATTCTTGTGGGGACAGCCCAGTAAGGGATAGCATTAGCTTTGAAGAAAGGAAGGGGAGCAGAGAAGGAACTTAAGAGACATCATGTGACATCCTGGTTCTTTGGGACAAGACTCAGTCTTATCCATACTTGTGGCCTTATAGCTCCAAGCCAGCTGTCTGGCTTCAGGCAAAGACTTACTATGCATTTGTTGAAAGAATGAATGAAAGAATGAATGAAAAAAGCAAATGAATGAACAATCTACTCTATGTAAAATATTGAGAGTTGATTTCTAAGGTTCTTTACTCCTCTAAATGTCTAAGTCAGACATTGGTGGTTGTCTTCCCAACATCCATCTTCCCTGTTCCAACAGCGCTCCAAATTTCCAGTCACGTGGATTACCCAGGACTGATCTCCCTCTGAGTGTGATGGGTGTAGGGCAGGTAGCATGTCCCAGTTCTGACCACACTGATGCAGCCAGGAATGGAGACTCAGGCCAGTCAGGGCTGAGTCTCAGCTCTAACACTCTGCTTGGAGTGTGGAGAAGGTAGCCTGCCTCTTTGCCTGCTGCTCTTAAATCACAGTGGTAGCCCCGGCGCTGTTGGCAGCTCCCCGGGGACCACCAAGGAAGGGCCTACTAACAGTGGAGCCTCCTAGGAAAGGAAAGCCAAGAAGGGAAGGGATGCACACGGGGTTCTGGTAATGCCCTTTGAGTGGCTGGAACGCATCATGCCTGAAGCCAGCTTCTCTGGACTTTTCATTTCTGTTGATCAGTGTGGTTGAGTGGAATATTCTGTTATCTGCAACCAAGACCATTGCAATTAGCACTGAGACTTAGAAACAGCTTCTTAAAGTGGATCATTATGATGTAGACTAATTTTCTTTTAGGAAAAATATCATGCTTGAGACTAATGCTTCATAATAAGAATCCGATAGCAGATAAGTCAGCTAATGGCTGACAGTAGGGGACAGATGAGAGCAAAGACATGCCTACATACTTCTGGAATAATTTCAAATCATTAATTTTTAAACCAAGTCCTATGACATGGTGAAAATGTACAGCATCCAGTAAATATGAGAGATTTCAAAATAGCAAATAATCTTGAGTTTAAAAAATATGTGTGATTAAGAAATGTGGCTTCCATATATAATATGCTAATGAGTTTGACATTGATATTTAAAATGCATCCTTCGAAGGATGATTTGTGAGCATTTTAAAGAGGAAGGTTTGGTGATTCTTGAGGTTCAGAATGTATTTACCAAGAAGTTATTTAAAACAAAACAAATTTCATATTCTGAGAGGTGTGCTGGATTTTCAGATCAGGAAAATGCTACAATTTTAGCATATCTGAAGATTAAAATGTATCTCATGGAGTTCTTCCAGGCACTCAGATCCCTTCCTCTATTCATCTTTCAAGACCCACATGCAAATTTAACCTCTTCTATAAAGGCCTCTCTAATTTCAGGAGGTAGAGGAGTGTATATTGTTACTAAAATCCATTTGTGTTTTAAGTTGATTGGTTTGCATCTGTCTCTCTTACTAGACTGTAAATAGGAGGAAACTATGGACCACATTTTCTTCACTGTTGATTCCTAATACTCATCTGGACACTCAGAAGGTGCTCACTGCATGTTTGCTGAAAGACCAAATGAGTGGATGCTAATCTTGGGAACAAGATGGAGAAGCATGAACTTGGGAATAACATTGTCAGATGAGTTGATAAGTGGTCCGAGACCCAAACTAAAACAATTGATGGGTCAGGACAACCAAAAGCATTCTTTCTGGTGGTGCTCTGTAGGCCTCTGGCCAGTGAGGTTTTGATGCCGTGGACAGCACCACTGAGAGCGAACTCCCCTCCATTTTGGGACCCCATATCGCTAGACTGCCTCGCTGACTGCTGGTTGGGTGCAATAGAGAGGAACTTGTTCGATGTCATTAGCTTTATATTAAATGGCCCCAACCACCCCTTCTGCATATACAGTTTTATGATTCTGGAACAAATTAAAAAAAAAAAACAACAACTTGGTTAGATCCAAAAACCACACTTAAAATAAATACACTATGGTAAAATCGATATTGTGAACATGCAATCATTAAGGACGTTTTTAGCTTTCTTAGCACACAGAAGTGTTTTTAAGGGCTATATGGGGTGGCCCCAGGTCTCTTAGCCAGAGGAGAAATGAAATTGAGCCAATGCCATCTTTTCACTTCAGTAAACCTCTCTGCGGGGGCATTCACTCAACAAATATTTATTAGGTAGTTAATGTATGCAAGCCAGGGCACAAGGCACGGTAAGTCACGGAGCACCCAGTACCTCTCACACAGATCTTCTGTTGATTTACTGTCAGAGCACTTCACACTCCATTAGGAAACAAACAAACAAAAACATCCAATTACTGAGTCATTAGCACTGGCTTTTAAAATAGAAGACCAGAAAGCAGAACAGTGGGTTGGAAGGGCCCTCAGAGACCCAGCCCAAGCGCCTTATTTCACAGATGGAAGAACAGGCTCCTGTAATGAAGAATGAGATGCCGTTTATATGCTGACACAAAAAGATAGGAGATAGTTGCAAAGTGAAACAAGAAGGTTGAAGGACACCAAGTATCATATAAACCCATTTTTCTTACAAAGGGAAGCATCAACAACAAAAATGCCTTCATGTTGGGCGTGTGTATTTGACATACTTGGAAGGCTACGCCTTCCAAACTTGACGAGAAGTCAGCTCCTGGGAAAGAGGAGAGAACAATGGGAAGAGGGCTGCTTTGTGGGTTATGGGAAATTTTTACTCTCAGCTTGATGCATTTCTGTGATGTTTGTCTTTTAGGCAGCTTTGTATTGCTTTTGTAACAAAAGCATAAATACATCGGTATATTATGTGTCTGGGTATATGGGTGTGTGTGCATGTAGATAATTTTAAACAGAAAGAAAAATAGTCTGGGAAACTGGCGGGCTGTGATCAGGCTTGCTCCTGGCTTCCACTCTGAATGTCACTCCAAGGCTTTTTGTAAACCTTCCTCACGTTCCTGAAGCTCCCTGAGGCTGTGGTTCCCTGTATGCGAGTGAAGTGGGGGCAATGATGGCGCCCGTTTCTCGGGGCTGCGGTGAGAATTGGAGAGTTCAGGCACATAGCTAGTGCAGTGGCTGGCCCACGGCAGATCTCCTCGGGCAGTAGAAACACCAGCAACATCCATAACGAGAGTAATAATTATTTTTTACTGCTGTCTAGAAGCAGGGCCTGAACAGGGACCTGTGTCCCCAGGCTCTCAGAACAGTGGGTTTCCAGCTACACACCCCTTCCCCCTCTCACCAGAGAAGTACTTAGTCGGGTAGAGGACATTAAGAACAGAAAGCTGAATGGTGACTGGTGACCAGACAAGGATCTCTGCTTCTAGGGAGTCACCTTTAGTGATCAGACATTATTCTTTGCTATCTGCTAATCTGCTTGTGGTAAATGTCCTATGATCTTATAGCCGCATGACATTGGCCAGGAATGTAATTCACAGAACTCAACGCATTTACCCTTGCTGACCAACTGTGCAAAAGAAAAGAGAAGGAGAGAGAGAGAGTGAGAAAGACAGACAGGCATCTATATCAAAGGCATCTTTTTAAAAAAAATATTTGTAAGCATTTGAAGTGGGTCATGGGCAGCCTGCTCTGGCCGGTCCTGGCTGGGAGAGTGGGACATTTCCCAGACCTCTGTGACCAATGTGTCTCCTTAGTGGAGACGTGGACTCTCAGTGCTATGAGATGGGGCTGCTTGTGTGCACTAAATCACTGGCGAGAGCTCTTCACAGGCAGGCCTGCTAAAGACTTCTGGGGGCGGGTTCCCGCTGCAGGTACTCACGGTATGATTTCCATATCGGAGGCTGGTACTCTTCAGCATCTGGAATGAAAAGAAAGAAATCAAGCCGTCAGCTTGAATGTCAAACTGTCAGCATGTGTCTTCTCTGGAGGAGCAACAGTCTGTCAGCAGGGCTTGCATTGGGTCTCAGGGGCCCTGCACTCATTCCTGGGATAGTCCAGGCATGAGAGACGCAACGTGCACGGCAGCCCTGGCGGGCCCATGCCGCTTGCTTCAGGCCGCTCGGTGCGACAGAATCAATCGCTTAATCATCTTCATAGAGCCCCGTAAATCAAAAAAGATTTTTAAAGCAATTAACTTGATTGTACCCTCTAGTAATCCTTTCAAACAGTATTTACTTAACGTGGCACAATAAACACATAATTTATCTCATAGCTTCCAATCAGACCTTTAGCCCATTTATTAAGACTTGAGGGCAAGACGCAAAAGGGCGAGTATGTTCAATATCAAATCTGGGAAGTCGCGCAACTCAGCCCACGCAGACCAGACGGGGTCTGACGGTGGAGACACTGATGATGTGACTGGAATCGCATCACCTCCTCGGATTTACTCCAATCCAGGAGACAGGAGGTTTCCAGAAAACTTCTCTGCAAGCAGGAGAGTCAGGGTGGAAGAGTCGGCACGAAATGGAGAGGATGCACGTGTTACCCATCCAGCGAACACACAGACGATGGGAGAAAATCCGCTTGTTCAGTGGACTCAGCAGCCCCCGCGCTGATAGTGGAATTCACAACTCTGACAGAGTTGTTAGATCCCTTCAGAGCTCACAGCTGAGGCCTCAGGAGGACACACTCCAGCTTAAACCGCCAGAGGGAAAGCGCTTTTCCCCCAGATCACAGACTGTTGGTCAGCGGAAACCTTAAGCACCTTTAGCTAGAAGCTCTGCGTTTGTCTTCCGGCCCACCCACCGCCTCGCCCAGCCACCCCGACACTGCCCTTGCCCTGGTACTACCATCACGTACTAGCTGCATGCAAAGGAACAGAACTCTTCGAACCTCATGCATGAGAGAGTTTTGGAATTTTTCCCCGCCTGAGAAACAAATATGTTATTTATAAATAAAACCTCATTCAAAAGTGACGAATGTCCCCCAATCCTACTCAATTACACACATGCAGCTTCAATTAAATTCTCCCACAATTAATGTTTTGATCTCTGGGGCCCTCCCTATCACAGACAACAAAATGCTTCCAAAAGTAGTTTCATTTAAATTAATCTGTACTGTTAGGCCGGCACGGTCAGAAACCCATTGATGGAGAATCACGTGCATACACACACACACATGCACACACTCACATACACACAGTGCATTAATAAAGGCTTAGGTTGCTATTCAAACTTAGTTTGCTGAACAAAGCAAAACTCTTAATACTTGCATCAAAGTAATAGATAGTATCTTAAAATAATGAGTTTTTAAGCAATAAAAGCAATTACTCTTATCCTATATTTTAGAAAAAGCACTTTTTTAAATCCTCACCCAAAGATGTTTATTGGTTTTAGGGAGAAAGGAAGGGAGAGAGAGAGACAAAGGGAAGCATCAGTATGAGAGAGAAACATCGACTGGTTGCATTCTGCACATGCCCCAACCAGGAATGGAGCCCTCAACCTCAGTAAGTGCCCTGACTGGGAAGTGAACCTGCAACCTTTTGGTGTGTGGGGCAATGCTCCAACCAACTGAGCCACCTGGCCAGGTCTTACAAAAACCAATGTTAATGGGTTAACATGAGTTTTTCTTTATAAAGAACATTCAAAGAAAAGAAATTAAGTTGCCAAGTTTATATCAAATTCCAGAACTATCCATACAATGCCATCTTACTAGAAAGCCAGATATTATATGTTAACATGTGGATGGCACCTTTGAAAACATTTTTCAAAGATAAAGATCAACAAACACACGTGTATCGAATTGCCTAGGACTGTGAATCCCTGAGGCGGCGCGTACCCAAGGCTGCCGTGTCCTGTTAATTTGGAGGAGATTTATTCCAAGAGTGATCGAGAATGCTCCAAACATAGGGTACAACTTTCTGCATATTGGGGGAAGCTCCCCCAAATAAGAAGTAGTCTCCTTTACGTAGGTTTTAAGACATGGTTCAGACGCTCAATGTGGAACTCCTGAGGCTCCTTGCGCAGAGTCAGAAGGTCAGAGGAGATGGCCTGTCACCGTCCATTTCAGTCATGTTGTTCTGTGAAAAACCAGGACTTTGTTTCAACAGAAACACTGGCTCCTCACCTTCTGACTTCCGTTTAGGCTGCCCTGTGCATAGACAATCGATCACTTTCCGGTTGCTCCTGGTTGGCAACGTGACAGAGAGGTGAAGAAAACTGCGTGCAGAGACTAGAGAATACAACGCTCCCTAGCTTAAAATTCTCCAGTGTTATCCCTTTGCTTTTGGAATAAAGCACAGATGCCATACTGTGGCCTTCAAGGCCCTGTGCCATCCGGTCTTGGTCCACCTCTTGGCTTCATTGCAGACATTGCCCCCTTTTTCATTTATCATCAACCACACTTCCCTTCCCTAGAACAAGACATGCTCTTCCGAGCCCCCCCTTTTCTCTGTGGACCCTCCATGTGAAAAGCTCTCCGGCAGATCTCTGTCTGGTTGATGTGCTCCATCACATAGGACTCAGCTCAAATGCCACCTCCGGGGGCTTCCCTGTCCATTTTGTGTACAGTGGCCTTCTGTACACAAAGATACATAGGCCCACCCCTGTCCCTCTCCATCACGGCACTCAGTGCCATCTGAACTTATTTATTACTGGTCTCATCCCCCCATAAGCCAAACTTCGATGAAGCAGGAATTTTGCTTCATTCGCTTGTGCAACACCAGCCCTTAGGAGGGTAGCTGGCATACACCAGACATTCACAAAGTGTGTGTTAAATAAATGAATACACTTTCAGGGTTCAACTCTTACCTTTGACAACTAACTTGAAGCAGGTCCCTTAGCTTCTTTAAAGAGCCTCACAATACTCATCTTTATAAAACAGAAAAAAATAAAGTATCGACAGTATCACCTCTTAGGGTCATTGTGGAAATTCAGTGAGATGATGTATAGAGAGTTCTTGGGGCAGTAGCTGGCAAACAGCAAGTTCTCAGTGAAGCCCCACAAATGTTGTCATGGTGACCTCACCCCGTCCTGGCTCTTCCCAGGTGAGCTCACGCTCTTGTCTCCCCCCCCTTGACTGTAGCCCATGACTAGCTCCCATCTTTCCTCCAGATCTGGCCCCCGTAATTAAGTGCCAGTGCTGTTTTCATGGAAGGTTTTTCTTTCCCATAAAGGAATGCAGGGTGAGAGGCCATTCGTCACGCTCCAGTGGAAGGACTATTATTATCTGGGTCTCAGAGACATGTTTCCCAACCACTGAAGTGCGTGGTTAGGAGGCCTTGGTCAAGTGACAAGGCACAAAATATTTTTAATATGTTGAAACAAGTCTTTAGCTGCCCCCGCACTGCCCCACCAACATGGACGTTTGCCCTAATTCCACACAAAATTTTTCTGTATTCTAGTTTACTCCTGGATAGCCTGACACTTTTTGTAAAAAAACCTGAAATAGGTTTTCTAGGTCATTTAGTTCACCTTCCTCATTTGACAAATGGGGAAAAGGAACGCAGATGATTAAGCAGCTTTCTCAAGGTCATAAAACAAGTGAGAGGCAGAGGTGGGACTAGAGCAGGGAGACCCGCCTTCCAGGCCGCTGACACATCAGTCATCCTTGACAGGCAGGCCGCCCTAATTTACATACATTGAAATCAAGAAAAAAAAAAGATGGCAGATTTGTTACTTCAATTCTCATGAACCTTGAAAGAAATAATAAAATACAGAGGAAAGAAAGAAAACTAATAGCATAGAAAATTGACATCAAATCAAATGAACAGAATCCCATCTCTGCATATATCCCCATGTAATGGTTCAAGTCCAGGAGATGGAAGACGCTGGAAGTGCCCGCAACACAGGGCCTGATGCTTTGGGAAGCTGCATTATTCTGTCAAACACTCGGGAGAAATGGGGGTCAAGCAGAAAGAAGGGAGAGGAGGTAGAACAGCAGCTTTGTGCTCTGAGAAAAAAGTGATTATTGAACCCAGAAGACAGTTTTTTGAAAAGAAAAATGAATTATAAGGGTTAAAAAGGTTTAGACAATATATTGCTTAAAAATGTTGGCTAATATGCATCCAAACTTTGAAAAATATGTAAATTCTAGGATACAGGAATTCTATTCATGGAATTTAAACTAAAGTCATGACTGAACGGGTGAGCAATGCTGAATATGTGAACACGCTGTTCGCTGCTGCTTTGTGTATAATAGTGAGTCTGACAGCCGCTGGAAAAGGGAGTGGTTATGTAAATGATTATATACTATAACCATGAAAATGACGGTGTGGATCCGAGCTTTGTGGTCAAGGGCACGGCCTCTGGAGCCAGACTATCTGGGTTCAAAACCTAGCTCTGTTGCTCACCAGCTGTGTGACCTCAGATGAGTTATCTCATCTCTCTGTGCCTCAGTTTTTTTTTTTTTACCTATAAAATGGGAGTAATAATACTAACAAGCATATAGCATGTTGTGTAGATAGGATGGCTTAATATATATAAAATACTCAGGTGCCCGGCCTCTAGTAAACTCCGCTTGCTATTTATGTTATCAATCTTTAATGACATAGAAAAATATTCATGCTACATTAAGTATCAAACAAATCAGATTGCAAGACAATTGATTAAACATAATCTCCTTTTTAAGAAAAAATAAACATTTGTATACACAGAAATGATCTATGAGGCTATAAAGCCAATTATTAACGATTGCTATACCTGACAGTGAAAATAGAAGTGAGTTCTAGTTTTTTCTTCTTTGCTTACCTGCATTTTAAAATTTTCTGTTCATACTGTTTGTATAAAAATTAAAATGCATGAGAAATAAGTTAATGGGAGTGCTAGTGATTTTTTTTAACGTGCTGTCTAAATAAATCACCACCTTAAAAATGAAACGTAAAACTATATTATATTTTCTCATGATAACACAGGCAGTGTGTGGGTTACTGCAGGGAGAAACAGGGAAGCCCAGAGAAGAGACGGGGTTTCTGTGGCAAAGGGCCATGCCAGCCTCCCTTGGCCCTCTTGTAAAAATTCTGTGAAAAAAACGTTAATGAGAAACTCTAAGCCAGCTGGGGAGCAGGGATCTCCTCTCACTACAGAGAGGGCAAAGGGAAAAAAGATGCTTAGACTATGATCAGAACTTTATAAAACAGGAAATAAGGCCACTTAAATTAAAAAATCCATGAAGGACCTGAAACATATAAAATAAAAAGTTAAAAGTTTTGGTGAAAAAGTTTTTCACCAAAAAGTTTTCCATAAGATAAACCACAGGGTTTCTGGCGCAAACACTATGGGCTACAGTAGAAACCCTGAGAAGACACAGCAACTGCGGGGGAAGATGGAGAATTCCGGGAGCAGGACCCGGCAAAGCTCTTTAGTGTCGAAGGCCCCAAGACAGGACGGCAGGGGCACCAGCAGCCACGCGTCATGTGGTGAAGACCCAGAGCACGACAAAAATAGCTTACTCTCTCTATTGTTTTACTAAGCATAAAAGATGCACCAAATGTTGGAAACAGAAAAAAGCCCAGTTAAATAGATGTATGTCTTAGAAAACTACCATGAATAGATTTGTGTGAATCCTTCCAGATTTTGTCCTATAAATGGCCTCATGGTCACACACATTGTTCTGTAATTTACTTTGGAACTTAATGAAATTTCCTAGGCAACTTTCCATGTGGGGACACATCCGATCTGTGTTGTTGTTCCAAACTTTGGCTTCAGCTTCCAAATGAGATGTAATTCATTTATGTCGTGATTTCCAACCCGGGGGCATTTAGGCAATTTTCAGTTCTTGGAAACAGCGCAGCACTGATATGTCCTGTGCGTAGGGTAGATTCCGAGAAGTTGAACTGCTGGGTGAAGCGTCCATGCATTTTTTACTTTAAAACCTATTGCTCAAATGGCCTCAAAAAGAGGTGTCAGTCGGGCCTCTCCACAGTGTGAAAGCGTGCCTGGTGCCCCCGCCCTCACCAACAGTGGCTGCTATCAAAATAGAGTTGAATTTCTGATGCCTTTAGGACTCGATTCGCAAATGCACAGACCAACTCAGCACGCACTTGCAGAGAGGCCAAAGGAGGCACAGAGGCCCCTGGGAGGGAACCTGTGGACGTACATCGTGGCCTAGGAGTGAGGTAAAACCCCCCAGCGCCCTGCGGTCCTGGTGGTTGCCGCCGGAGGCTCTGTTCTCCCAGACATTTCCAGCTCTAGAAATATGCCCATTTGCTGGAACCACCTGAGGAGCAGGTGTAAAGGAATGTGGAGACTGATTAATGAAGAAAAATTAGAGAACACCACCATGTGCTACACTTGGGTAGGTGACAACCAAAGAGGAAATACCTGTAAACATTAGGGAGAGCCAGATTCCTTCACGTGGCTCAGTGGAGGATGACTAGAGAACAGAAAAATATGTGCCAGAGCTTTGGAAAAGGAGACGAGTAAGAGATTCACCAGTTTAGAGAATGATCTACCACAGAAGTTGGAGAGGACCCATCTTGAAGAATATTTCAAATGAAGCTGCACAATGCACCGGAGGGATCGGTTGGGAATAGGTGTAAGGACGGGGTCCCTGCTCCGCGATCCCTTCTCTGGAGGAACCAGCCAGGTCTCAGCTGTCACTTTTGATCTATGGATGCACACATTTGCAAATGGGCTGCAGTTCGTGGTTTGTTTCCAGGGAAGTTGGATGGAAACAGGTTTTCAATCAGGCAAGGGACAGCCTCGCAAGGAGGTGACAGTTCAGGATATGTTGGGTGATCAGTTTAATGGGCCTAAACGGGTTGGAATCCAAAGGAAAGTCAGCAACTACAGCACAAGTAGTGTGTCGTGCTGGTGCACACACTGCGCGCAGCGTGTCCTCAACACATACATGTGCCCAGGCTTGGATCTTCGGAAGTATGGGCGGGGCCAGAGCGTGTGGCCTGTGGTCTTGCTGGGGCATTCCAGCTGAAGGGTGCCCCACCTGAGTGTGACATGGCCTGGAGGTTGTCCTCATGGCCGCAAAATAGCGGACGTTAAGGTAGTTAGAGAGCTTTCCCCGTTGTCGCACCAGCTAAAGAACGCAGAAATGCGTTCCGATGCTTGTCGGCTCTGCAGGGCCCCTGCGCTCCCCTGAGAAATTACACATCCACATATTCTCCTTGGAATCCGCAGCTTGGGCAGGGACTGGAGGCCTGGTATGGGTCTGATTATGGATCTCCTGTCCGGGATTTTATTACTGATTTAGTCCTCTGTGCAGAGAGTGGTTCATCAGACAAATTCCAGAAACTACTCCTGAGCCCTCAGGCTGGGCCCCAAGGACCAGGCTCAGCTGAGATTTTCTGAAGCGATGAAGCCATCGAAGGGTCTTGGGCTGGAGTTTATGGTCACTAGAGGGCACTGGGGCCACATGGAGCTTCTGTTCTGGGCCACCTATTCTATAGGCAGAGGCATCAGAAGATTGTTCCAGTCCAAAGGTAGTCACTGACTAAATACAATGAGCCAGGCCCTGCGAGCGCCTGAGTGAGCAAGGCAGGGAGGCTTACCAAGCTCTGCCTGACCGGCCCCTGGTCACCTAATTTGTCTCCCCTCCTGCCCACTATACCTCAACCAACGTGGCCTTTCTTCGGATCCTTGCACACACAAGATCAGTCTCGGAGACCTTAGAGTCTCTTGCCTCTGATTTCCACATGGCCAGCTTCGTTATCATCTGGGTCTCAGTTTCAGTGTTCTGGCTGCTCAGAGACACTCCCGGACCATCCGCCCTAAAGCTGTCTTCCAGACACCCTCTTCAATGCTTTACAGAGCTTTTTCACTGTCTGAATGTTTTACCGATGTGCTTATATATTTCTTTGTTAATATTTTGTCTTCCCGGGCTAGACAGAGAACCCTGTGACAGCAAGAACCTCATTTATCTTGTTTTCTGATGTCCGGGTCTCCCCTAGCCTATGGAGTACCTTTTATAAATTAGGAAAAAGCAGGTGTGTGGCTGGGCACAAACAGAGCAACTGGATGACACTGGCCATTTTATTCCAGGATATAACAGGTGCTCAATAAAGAATAGATGAGTCAAAGACAGGTGTTGTTCTCTGACTCAGAAGGTGCATCCTGTTGAGGGATATAAGCAAGTAAGGAGGCAACAGGGTATAGAAGAGGAATATTCATGACAGAACTTCCCAAAGTTTGGATGGTTGAGTGAGGCCTGGGGCAGTGGGCCCCTCCCCATGCCCCAGGCAGTTACCTCTGGCCCGGAGCAGCCTTGTCCAAGGTTCCTTCAAGGGTAGTTTCTGAGAAGTGGAGTCTAACAGCAAGGCCTGTGGTCCCACAGTCTGAAAAGCATGAGTAACTTCCAGAACATTAAGCCTAGTCAAAGAGGTACTCCATCACTTGCGCATTACTGCAGTGGTCAAAGGCAAGGGTACCTTTGTGGGCAAATGGGCTCAGGGAGCATCCTCACAGACTGATGTGTGGTCTGTCAGAACTGAAAGCAAGATAAAACATGGCATTGAGGGCTGGAAGTGTTTTGGTCTGCTGGCTGAAACACGGAGACTATATTGTGTATATGTGCACATGTGCACACGTCTGTGTGTAGGTTTCAGAGTGGCTAGGAATTAAATTAGAGAGGCTGCCCTGGCTGGTGTGGCTCAGTGGATTGAGTGCCAGCCTGTGAACCAAAGGGTCATTGGTTCAACTCCCAGTCAGGGCACATGCCTGGGTTATAGGTCAGGACCTCAGTAGGGGGCATGTGATAGGTAACTACATGTTGATGTTTCTCTCCTTTTCTTTCTCCCTCCCTTCCCCTCTCTATATAAATAAATAAATAAATAAAATCTTTAAAAAATTATACAGGCAAGAAGGAGGCAGATAATTAAGGGATTTAAAACCATGTGAAGGGCTTACTTTTGTTCTAGAAGGAAAAAGAAATATAAGCAAGGAGGACACAGCATCCAGTTGTATTTTAGAAAGATCACTCCGATTGCTGTGTAAGAGTGGATTGGAGGAAGAGAACACAGGAGGGAGGGAAGATGGAGGGGTTACCAATCAGGGAGCTGGGCAGTACCCTAGGCTGGTGACACTGGTGGTCTGAACTCAAATGGTGGCCGTGGAGATGGAGCCAGTGGGATGGATTTGAAAGACATTGAGAAGATAGAATTTATAGGACTTGGTGACTAATTGAGTATGAACAGAGAAGGATAGGAGAGAAATGACTTCTGGCTTAGATAGAAGAAAAATGGTTTTTGGCGTAAGCAACTGAATGGAGAGTGATGCTGTCCACAGAAATAGGACAAAGCAGAGGAGAAGCAGGTTCGGCAGATGGCGATGCGCTTGCCGTTTTCCTGTTGGAAAGAGAGGTCTATGGGACAGCCAACTGAACATCTCTAAGAGGCTTGGGGTTCAGAAGAGGGATCTGGGCTGGCGATCTAGAAACGGAAGCCCTAACATACAGATGGTGACTATAGCCACAAAAGTAGATGACATGATCCAGGACAGGTCTTCAGAGTAAAGAAAGAAGACCTTTGGCTGAATTCCCAAGCAGCACCAACATTTAAGGCTGAGAAGGAGATGAGGATGAGTAGACAGCAGGGCAACGAGAGAGAAACCACGAGGTGGGGTGAGATGAATGGCAAGGCAAGGGACAATTAAAAAGGGAGAAGTGGTGAACAGTTTTAGAAGCTGTTCAAGTGAGATAAGCACAAGGACCCATTGCTTCAGCAACAAGGAGAGTTTCCATGACTCTGCAATGGAGTGTGGGTAGAAGCCGCAGTGAAGTGAGATGAAGGGTGAAGGGAAGTTGTGAAAACAGAACTTGTGGGTATAAACAACTCTTTGGGGAGGTACAGCAATGACATGGAGGTGAACATCTCTTTCCGATAAAGGGGGACAAGGCATCGAGATTGATAAAAAACATAAGCACTCTAATTTGGATATCATTATTCCTTGCCAACCCCTTTGCCCCATCCCGGGTCTCCCTCTCTCTGAGGACCCTCTCTCTCTTTGCTTCCCGGTTCTAAGTTTCTACAACCTGTGGGTTCCCCCAGCGTGATGGGGCTGCTTGCCTGGAGGATAATTTCCTCAGTTATCATCCACACACTTCCTCCACTGCTACTTCTTTAAAGACAACACACACCTACCACTTCCATTCAGCCTTAAGCACAGTTTCTCTTCCTCCCCACCCCCACCCCCTACTCTCCCTTCCAGCATTGGCCTGCCTCCTTACAAATTCTTTTCATCAAAGGAATGTCTTCCTGGCTTTCCTCCAAAAGCCTTTTGGGCATTCATTTATTCATCCAACAAATATTTACCTAGAGCTTACAGCTTACTTGGCATCAAATATTGCACTAGACACGGTGTAGATATAGAGGCAAGATGCAGAATCTAACCGCAGGGAATTAGTCAGGAGAGGAAATAAAGACATCAACTCATTCATTCATTCAGCAAGCACTGACTGCCTGCTGAACATCTGACTCCTGGCCACCTGTGTGTAACCCTCACATAAGGTAGAAAGTGGCATATTTTACAGCAAAGTTATCCTGAAAAGTACCATGGGAACGGAGAGGAAAGAGATTATTTTACTCAGCACTTCTTGCTAATTATTCTTTTACTCATCTCCTTCCTGAAAAAAAGAGATGTCTTCTTTCTTAGAGAAGACAATTCAGGTGTACTTTCAGCCAGCTTTCTAGTCCCGCCATTTAGAAAAGCCCCTTTCTTTTCCTATGTCTTTCTTTCTGTGTCTTCAGTTTACTGTGGGCATTTGTGTCCCCTCGGGGATACAGTGGTTGTGGCAGTGACAGGCTAAACACTCATGAAAGCAGCTCATAAATCATGGTCCTGGCAATGGTACTACTGGCAAAGAAAGACGGTTTTTTGGCTGTATTATATTCAGAGTCAAATAGAGGGAGTCCTAGTGCAGAGATAAAGTGAGGTAAATTCATCTACCAAATTGGAAATGAATTTTAAAATGCCTGGTGTATGATACATAGACATTATCTCTAGTCTTTACAGTGATCCTAAATCATCTCTCCACATACCTACCCATCTATTTTTCCCTCCATCTGTCCATTCACCATTCTTCTCTCCATTCATCTACCCAGCCACCCATCCAATCATCTCCCTATCCACCCATCCAACCATCCACCTACCCGTCTATCCTTTCAGCAAACATTTACAGGTCAGGCACTGTGCTACATGATAAAGGTATAGCCGTGAGCAAGGCAAATCCAGTCCCTGCTTTTAAGGTGTCTTCAGTCCAGCAAGGAAGGCAAATAAACATTAAACTATTACGATAAACTATGAAAGGTTTTATGATAGACAAAGTTCAGTGTGCTAAGGAAGCATATAGTGGAGGTCATGTAGGTAAGTATTTTTATCTCCTAGAGATGAAAAAAACGAAAACTCAAAGAGATGAAGTCATTTGCCATGGACGCACAGTTAGTGGAAAAGTAGAGTTCAAATCCAGATCCGGTTGCTTCAGTGCCAGTTGGTTCTTCTCCCTGTGGCCTCAGTCCCAAAGGGGAATCAACAGAGCAGAAGCTAAAGTGAACTGTTTGGCTCTTTCTTTTTCCTGGTCTGCCTCAGTGATATAACATGGTTTGAACTTGTAGAAATAGGACTAGAGAGGTAGGAAAAGTCATGACATTATTCTGTTTTCTGCTTTTTCTTAGAGCAAAAATAAATAAACAAATAAACAAATAACTCAATAAATAAAATCTCACTGCCTGAAATCCCCCCTCCCTCCTTCCTTCCTTCCCTCTCCTACTCTTTTCCTTCCCTTCCCTTTTCCCTCTGTCTCTCTGTCCCTCTCTCTATCCATCAGTCTACCCCTGCCCTTCTTCCTCAAGGGTACCATGTATGGCTTTTCCCCAATTTCATTATCAATAGAAATATTCAGCCCATGCTTAGGCCTAGCTTATCAACTAGACTCCAGTCTCGCAACAAACAGTGGTTTAGCCCTGCGGTACCTGGGGTACAAGTAAGCCTGTTTAATTCTGGGGTTCGATGGCTGTAGCAAGTACCTAGCTAATAACCTCCCTGTCTGCCCTTAGTAATAAAGGCAACATTTTGGCCTATGCCTGCTTTACTTTGTCTGACTTCTACTTGTTTAGAATAGGACTGCTAAATGTTGGTGGGGGCGGGCAGGACCCTAACAACCCGCAGCGGAATGCAGCCTCCATTTCCCTGATAAGAAGATCCTCCCAGAATGGCTTTTCAATACACACACCATTAGGAGTATCGATGAAATCATAGGTATCTACTCAAAATATTTCATTCATTTATACATGCATAATGAAAATCCAGTATAAAATAATGCACAAATTTAGAAATGGTGCTTTCATCAGTTCACACACATTTAATGGAACAACTTAATTTAAATCCTCTCTGTGTACCTTTGTCACTCTTCGAGTTGTCTAAGACAGTTTTTTTCCCCAAGGCACATCCTACTGGCTTCTTCCTTAGCCTTTTCAGATGAAAACAATTTTAACATCCATGCCTGATGCTGTCTCTGAGCCACTGACACCTGTTCTCCAGCCACTGACGCCTGCTCACATCACATGGGAGCAGCTGGCTTGTCATCTTCCTGCAGGTGGCCTGCACGACATAGCCACCGGTAACGCTGCTTCTCGGGGGGACCTTTAGCTTGAATAACTATGCTGCACACCTGAAACTCATAGAATATGGTATGACAACTCTGCTGCCATAAAAAAGTCAGTCATAGAAAAACAGTGCCAAGCTGTCAATCAGACAGCTCCAAACACGCCCTGGCCCACAGCTTGCATATATTAGCAAACGTAACTGCAGACACAGAGAAGAAACTGATGGCTGCCAGAGGGGGAGGGGGGTGGGGGGCCAGGTGGGAAAGGTGCAGGGATTAAAAATTACAAATTAGTTACAAAATAGTCATGGGAAGGTAAAGTACAGCATAGAAATACAGTGAATAATATTGCAATGAGTATGTGTGGTGCCAGGTGGGTAGTAGACTTATGGGGGGGTCACTTCGTAAAGTATATAAATGTCTAACCACTAAGCTGTACACCTGAAACTAATATAATATTGAATGTCAACTGTAATTGAAAAAATAAAAAAATAGCAACTGTGAACTGCAAAACTAAAATAATCCATTTAAAACACAAGTTAAATAATAAAGTGATCTTTTAAAAGTTGGTTAAAAAGGTGCTAAAAGGAATGAGGTGGCCGACGTGGAAAGCTCTCGAAGACATGAAGTTCTGAGGGCAGTGCAGCCAGCCCAGCACCCGCGGGGCACAGACGGCTCTGGGAGAACCTGCCAGAGCCGAAGCGGCGTCTGTCCCAGGAAGGTCAGCAGCGGCGGGGAGGGCTGGTCTCTACTGTATGCCCTTTTGTAGTATTTGAAAGAAGAAAATGACCTTCGAGAGGATCATTTACAATTACATTTAACACTTGTAATTATGACTATTCTGGGTTAAGTTTTGTAGCTTCCTTTTAAAAAAGAATTCCACTAAGGAACCTCTCCAAGGGGGCAAAACTACCATTAATTAAGGTAATTCCAGGTCTAGTGCGTCTTTTCCAGAAAGTAGCTAACGGGGTGGTGGGGGGGAGGTTGAAAATAAGGTAATTGAAAGAGAAACCCAACAATATGAGAGATGTTGTATAAAAATAAAATATAAGATGCACCCTCCTTTCTGAAAGATAATTTGAGGCATATAGCATAAATATAAATACATACATGTTAACCCCTATTGACAAGCTTTCACTACTCTGTGTTCTTCAGTGTTATACATACCATCTTATTTAACATTCATAACAAGCACTGTATGAGTGAGGAAACTGAGAAATAGTGAAGCTGCCCAGAATCACCAAGTTAATAAGTAGCAGAGCTGAGTATTTGCATCTGGGTCTGTCCAATTCTGAAAATCATGCCTTTTCTGCTACAAAACCTGCCTCTCCTACTGAGCCCTGAGGTGTGGGCCTTCATATACATTGTCACGTGGGATCTTCAAACAGCACCACTTCACAGATATCGAACCTGAGGCCCAAAGGGGATTATACCTTGCTCAGAGCTGACCAACTTGCACCCTATAAAAATAATATGTTCACCCAATGGCCACCTCGGTAAGGCTGACCTATCTGATCATATGTTATCCCAGGAATTAAATACAGTTGCTTCACCATGTTAAACCTGTTTGCTCAGATCCAAGATTAAACTAATTCTGTCTTTCCCTCTAAGCAGCCTAAAGCTTGCCCAATACTGTAAGCCCAGTGAACATTGATGGGGCCCCATCAGGTTGTCTAGCCGGGCTGTTGTTGGTGCTGGGACTGGAAGGGCCTCAAGTTTGGTTTTTCTGTGCTCTCTGGTTTCTTATCACTTGCTTTAAAAATAACTTCTTGCAGAGAAGATATTTCTCAAGATCACAAACCCATGCATTAGCAACACGGCAGACATCTCACCGACCACACACCACAAGGCAACAAAAACAACACAGGAAGCAGGAAAAACAAGGGTGAAGACTCAAACCGATCCTTCGTGACCTGCCAGATGCTAACTCAAAGCTTAGCATTAAATTCCGCCTGAGCATGTATTTATCACTTTTGTGCCAAAGGCTTGAGCAAAGGTATGCAGAAAGGAAAGCCTTCCTGCCTCCCCTGTGGCAGGGCGGTGATAGCAGCAGCAACTCTATAATTAAAGGGCTAAGGATAAGGCACGGGACAAGGGGTCCCAAGGATTCCTGAAAGAGAAAGTATTTATATTATGTAACAGAGCAAGAAGAATAGCGCCCCTCCTCCCCAGCCCCCACTGTTATCTTAGCGTTGCCTGTTCCCAGCCCTGGGGACAGCTGTACCATGTGCCTGTGGGAGACTCTATCCTCTTGCTGTTTGCACAGTGGTACATTTATCTTCCTAATCGCTGTATGTGAAAGTTCCTGCTTCCAGAATCAAAGACCAAATATTAAAACAAATCTTTCCTTGATATTATCCTCCTGGCTGAGGCTGTTTGTACTTGTAACTTCTGTTTATCTGTTTTCAGCAGCATTGTCATAAGGAGGAATTGTATATTTACACACCTGTGCCTTCCTAAAAGGTCATTTGTCAGTTTCCTAATTTGTCTCTTTACAAACATTTACCTGTCACTCTGTTCCTGAGCCCAAGTTAGGCGCTGGGCACGCGTGGATGGGTAGGAAAGGTCTCTGCCTCAAGCTGTTCCCACTTCTAGATGGAGTATCACTGAGCAGAGTCCATGGGAGCAGTGCCCAGAGGCAGGAGCCCGGGGCCCTGGTGGGTGGAGGGGGAAGTCTGCACAGAGGAGGTGCCACTGGAGCTGGACGGTGAAGGATGAGTAGGAGTTTGCTGGGCTCTGTGTTAAGGGGAGGGAATCAAGGTAGAGGTTAAAAGGAACAAGCTGGGACACTGGGTTCACCTCCAGCATGTTGAGGAGGAAGGAGACTTGTTGGTTTGTGCATTTCTGACAACAGAGTGTTTTCTTACAAAGACTAGCTAATCCTTTCCACCGGGAGTCTGGGCTTTAACAGAAGTCATCGTTCCCTGCCTGTAATGCATAGACAAATAAAAGAGGGACAGGCAGACTTTGAATGGAGGGGCCGCTTTCGATCTGTCACGGGGGGTCAAGGGGCGAGGAGTGGGTCACAGGGAAATTCTTTAAAGGCAACCTGTCTGCTGGCCTTGCCTGCTAGGCAGGAGCCCTATTAACCCTTGCTGCTCAGGGCAGAAGCCCCACCATGGTTGCTCCCAGCAAGTGTTCTCTGGCCTTCAGTGCAACGAAGGCGAGGCATGAACTCCAGTAGAGAGCTACTCTAGTGTCCCCAAACCCCAACATTCCCCTGTAGCTTTCCTCTCTTCGGCACTTCTCACAGCAGAACTTTGTACACACCAGGTACTCAATAAATGCTTGCTTGATTGGCCAACTAAGTGATCACTACTAGCACAATAGAGGAAAAATCAGATTCTCCTCCAAGATGTCTATTCCAGCACCATATTTTCAGTGCAAGTCTGTGCAAAGTTTCAGCCAGGCGAATCATTTTTACTGTTTGCAAGGCCCACATGACCAGTCACAAGCTGGCTGATGGGATTAAAAAGGAAAAGGAAAAGAACAATTGAGCAGGTTAGAAGTCTCCTCCCTAGCCAGGATTTGCAGAGCACCATACCTGACAGACCTGCACTCCTATACAAACCGTTAACTAGCACGGCTACAATTGGGCTGTCAGAACCCAAGAAACTGGGAAAGGAAAAAGAAAGGAAGGAGCCAGAAATGACTAGATTTAGGGCCCCGAAATAGCACAGTAAAAGGCCCTTTAGCTCCAATGTCTGGGTCCAAGCACTTAGGGGAGCTTCTCATGTCTGAGGCTACGTACCCTCCAGCAGGAAGCGAGTGTTCCTCTGGGGCTAACAGACCACTTGAACCACACCAGCAGAATTCGCTGGGTCAAGAGGCTCAGCTTCAGCAAGAGCCGTCTGTGGGTTTTCATAGGCAACCTTCAGCTTTTTCAGCATGGGTTCAACTTTCAGAATTCATCTGTTACATTCCAGTGGGCTTTACTCACAGAGACAGAGAATGCTGGAGTGCCCGCTGTCCCACTCCTCTGAGCACCACTGCACCGCATCGATGGTTCCAGAAAGAAGACATACTCTGATCTTGACCTTGACCACCCCTGAGGTTTTTACTGAGGAATTTCAGATACCTTTCTAAATGTATTTTATATCACTGCTATTTTCAAAGCTATGACAGTAATGTGGAGTAAAGGTGTCCACTGCTTGAGATAACTTACCTGTCAGCCACAGTAAGTGACTCACGGCATCAATACCGCGTGGGGGATAATGCAGGCAATGTGCACACAGCTACATCCACACACGGGCTTCCAGTGGGCACACACTGGGCTGTCCGCACTGGACATTCCCATTCCACTGCAGTCCTTTGATCCTAATCTTTATACTCAAGGGACATACGTACGTCACAAACATGCAACCTGATGGGCATTTTCTAGAACCATTTCTTTCCAAATAGAATTACAAGAAGAATGTGTCTAATTCCTTGCTCTTGTAGTTTTATGACATCAAATGGCCACAACGCGATCTGTCAAAATTTTGTATGCTCATTTGTGGGGTGAAATAGTAACTAGGAGATTGAATATATTTATCACATGGGTTTTTAGATGGGTTTTAATTCTTCCTTTCAGCAGGGTGGTCAAATCTGCTGATTGTCAAAAACCAGGTAATCTTCTAAATGTCAAGGACAGCCAGCACGATAGCACAGTGTATTTTTATCCTCATCAAGTCCTATCTCACCAGCTCACACACACTCATCTCATCTCCGATTCTTATTCATGACTGCTGGAAACCTAGAGATCACTGCTACTAAAGGCCTTGCCTCGGCAGCCTCTGGTTCATTGATGGACTTGGATGGGGAGGAGGGCATAAATGGAAAAACCCGAAGGAGTCTGGGCTAGAGAAGAAATCAGTCAGAAAAAGGCAAGTGGTAGAAATAGAACGTGTTCACTAGAAAATCGTGCCAGGATTTCATGAATTTAGAACAAAATTCTGCCCTTAATTCCCAAGTCTGCTAGCTCCATCCTGTTCATCCAACTTGTTTCCAGTTTTGATTTTAACAACTACACAAAGCCGTGGAAAGCCAGCGAACTTAGAAGCCTCAGGTCCACCTTGAGATTCTTAAATGACATCTTTTTTTCTCAAGAAACCCCAACGTCTCCTTGATCTGCTCTTGGTTGCTCGTATCTCTCCCACTCACTCCATCGTCTCTTGCCTGAGGAGTGGTTATATTGCAGGACCCAACTCTGAGCAGGGCCCTGTAACTCCCTCCGCAGCAGCCCCAACGTGAAGCTAGGGGGGCTGTGGGCTCAGAAGAGACTGGGTCGGGACCTGGTGTGGGATGGCGGTGAAGAATGTGGACACGGGGCCAGGGCATGTCGGCTCCCTATCTCCCCTCCACCCCCTGCTGTTGCTCTGAGTACCCTGGCCAACCCCTGGCCTGGGAGGAACTAGCACACATCCTTCTTTAGTTACTTTCTCTGCCTCCTGTTTCCCCTGCCACAAGCTAGCACCATCTGAGACATAAGCAAGTCCCCTACTCAGCTCTAAGGAGGGAGGGGAGAGCGGGGGCTTCTCAGCCCACAGCAGCTCATGGCAGCCCATGCTTCCACTCAATAAACACAAATACTCATGCCTTATCCTCACATTCTGCTCCTGGTGCAGAAGGAAAGATGTCTCCCGGGTCAGGACGAGAGACAAGACTGAGCCTTCCTCTCTGTCAGGTGCATTAGCAGCTAGCAGCTCTACTTCCTGAGTGCTATGTGCCAGGCCAAAAACTTTACATTTAGCATTTCATTGCAGCTCTCCCCAGCCCCCAAAGCCCCAAGGGGTAGACATGATCCCTCCTTTAAAAAATGCAGATGGGGTCTCCGGGAGAAATTCGCCCCAGACAGCCCATCTGGTGACTGAGGTCACACCTGGAGAGTCCTGCTCCAGTACAAGTGCTCCTGACCACAACCCCTATGGCTGTTGGCTTTCTCTGTTAATGAATTTTCCTCTCTTCTTTCTCCCACCCCTTGTGTGCCCTCTCCCCCAGCCAATCCAAAGAAAACTCACTGTGCTGGCAACCCCAATTTCAAAGGAAGAACAGACTCGGACAGGAGTGCTCTCTGCCTCTCCCGGGGGAAGGGGGGGCGTGTGTGTGCAGGGGGAGGTTAACTCCTGCAAACCGCACTGACTCCCTCATTTCTGGGTTCTGACTGGGTTCGGTCCAGGGGAGGCGTGGGCAGGATCTGTGTGGGCAGGAGGAGAGAGGAGCTGGTCTTCAGTCCTGCTCTCCGCCTGCTCTGCGGCTGCAGCACAGGCCGCGGGTGTGGCCCTCCACGACTGCCACTGTCCCGCTCCTGTCCTGGGCTCAACTGTCCCCAGACTCCAGGAACATGGTTTCTTCCTGTTGCCCCTGCAGGCCCGGGAGAGGTCAAAGCTCCCACTATGGGTGACCCCTGGGTGCTTCAGAATCTCTGGGTTCTCTTGGCCATTCTGCACCTCTGGAGATAAGTCCCTTCATAACTCCCCTTCCACATTCCAGCTGAGTGTGCCTTCTGTCCCCTGCCAGGTCCCTGACAGAAATCCTCTAGCATCCCCCAGACCAGAGAGAAAGGCGAAAACACCCCAAAACAAGACCTAAACAAGACTAAGGTCACTTATTTTCGTAGAGACTTTGGACTCACTTTTTATAAACTGGAGCCAACTGTGCTGCCCCAAGGAGAGGCGGAGCTTGGGTATCTTTTCCAGTTTCCACAGCTCAGCCTCTGATGCACATGGTGATGAAGGCAGAATTTCAAGCCCACAGTCCCAAACAGCAAGTTCACTTCCAACCGCAACGTTTAAATGTTGGTGGGTTAAATTTAGAATAAGAATAAACATTTACCCTTGATGTGTCCTGTATAATTTCACATCTGTAATAAACTTCCCACCCTATGCCAGACACCCCTTCTAAGTGGAGTTAATGCAAGGAAGCTCTCATCTGAGCCCTTGGTTTTTCCAAAAATAAAAATGATGACATCACCAACACTCCCCCCCTTTACCCTTTTGTGACGTATTCTGAGCATAGCAAGGCCTCATACTTTTTTGGGCTATTTTTCTTTTCTTCATATAATATGCATGCCACAAAGCTACAATTCTGGGGTTTCTAGGAATTTAAATGATATGCCTTAGATACTGAACTGATTCCTGTGTTTTTCATACACGTACAACCAACCAACCAAGAACATGAGTTAGCCTCTTAAAGGTCAACCTGGGACCAAACTTCAATTCCAAAAACGAGTTTCAGAAAGGCTGCCTTCATTAACCCTTTGTTAATGAGAATGCATCAATAACTATCCATCTAAGAGGGGTACCCTCTCTTTCTTATGTTCTCAAACTGAGGGAGGTTCTCAAAGCGGTCACAATTCCCCAGGACACGCACACAGAAATGACCTGATCTGAACCTTCAGTCCAGTGACACTGGCTCAGATCAGGCTCTTTAGGTGTAATACCCAGACCGTCTTATACCTCAAGAGCCCACAGCTGAAGTAAGTGACCACAGCCCATTGTGCTGAATGAAGTCAGGGCCACTTTAGAACAGAGACTGGTGAACACACTAATTTCCAGATGACTTCACGTCCGTCAAGTAGAATGAGTTGGAACCCACTATTTTCATCAGAAATGGGTTAGATCACAAAATGTGATCATACACATATGATTTTGTTACAACTGTCTGACAAGGTACTGAGAAGTAAAGAAATATAGAAGATGATGCTTACCTTCAAAGAGTTTGTAGTGTGGTCAGGTTAGGGAAAAAAAAAAAGAGAGAGAGAATGAAAGCAGATGCTGAAAGGTGAGAAATGAATAGTCTAGACAGCGACGGCTCTGGGAGTTCAGAAAAGAGAAGAACCACAGGAAACTGCCATCCAGATCCCTGAAGACAATCATTTTTTGTCTAAAGAGCAACAGTTCCTGTTTTAAAAATTACAAGAGGAACCTTTGCATTACCTAATTCAATCAAACGACATGCTTTCTTTATTGCAGAGGTTTGCCGACTAAACATTATAATATTGAAAGGTTTTAGAATCGTGCAAACAATGACTAAATGCACTTATTTCCTGATACGTTTCTGCAGCTTAAACCTGTGCTATGCATGAATTATTGCCGAGCTGACAGGAAGTACGCACCGTGCGGAGGGCACTGAAGGGATATTCCTTTCCTCACCACATTGCTATCGATCTTCTTAAAGCCATTTCAGAAACGTTGAAAACAAATAATTTATGCTTGATAAGAACAGACAAGCCCAGAGAAGGTAGGTAATCAGAAAACAGCTCCGGCCGGGCCATCTTCTAGGGTGAGGTGGACCGGTCTTCTTGCCTCCTCCGAAGGCTTACGTGCCAGCGTGGGAGATGAGGAGTTAACTTTCCCTTTCTGTTTGCTGTCCACCCTTACAGCCTGCCAGACTCGCTCCTATTTCATCTCACTGGAGTGTGGAGCGAATGGCCATGAAGCCTTGGTGGAGGCAGAAGCCATTCCTGGGTTTGGCCAGTGTTTTCTCAAAGAAAGGGAGGGCACAGGTTCTTTCTCTTTCTCCTCTCTCTTTCTGCCCCTTGAGGGGGGAACCAGTTGTCCAATTCACTTCAACTGATTTGGACTTGAAAAGGAAACACTTCCATCTGCAACGAATAGTCTCAGTTGTAAAGTTAGACCAACTTCTAACCAGATTCCACCCTCAAAGGGAAAATGTGACTTCCCAGGTAATCCACATGAATTAATGGCACCCCAAGTGACCTGTGAGCACCCTGGCTGTCTCTCCAAGCATGGAGAAACATCTCCTCAGAAATGACAGCAGCTGATAGTTTTATTGCAGAACTTTTCTCTCATTAGCAGATGACTGGATTTCTTTCTTATTTCCAATTATGAAAGCATGTCTCAACTTGTTATGTTAGGCTATTGTAAGCGTTTGACTCCCCTCCCCCCCATAAGACATGTGGAGAAGCAATCCTGTTTATTTGAAACTCGGTTTATGAATAAGTGAGCTGATGCAGGATCTGAGTGATCCCTTTTCTGTTGTTCTTTATATTTTTTAAATTCAGTAATAGTATATAATTTAAAGTGCCAGGAAATGGTAATAAAAGCATGGAAGTTTTAGTCCCTGTGCAGTAAGTATGCTCCAATATTACAGTTATAATATACAAAATAGAAACTATGGTTGGTTCACCTTTTTTAATTTTTTTCTTCCTACCACACTGTTGGTACAAAAGGCTCTTTTACACATGTATCTTGCTTATATATCCATATTTGTATCCTCCGTATAAATTCAACCTGAGTCAAACTCTCAAAAGACAGATGACTTTTTGTGTGTGAGTCTCCATCCGGGCCTTTTTGGCCATGCATCTTCTTAAGATTAACGGGAAAGAAAAAATTTAACACTAGAGTAAAACAAGCTAGCCCACATCCTTGTAAATCTAATCTAAAATGAGTGTATACATAGGACAAGCAGTCTTGCCTAAAAAGGAAGCATTTGCCTAAGTCGAATAAAGAATGACCACATAGAAAACGTTATTAGACTACTAGGTCCCAAATAGGAGTAGGAGGGTTACTCTCAGAGAGATGAGCAGAAACGAAAATGTTGCACAAGATGAACCTTATTTAAATTGACTCGGCTTGGAATCTCAAAGAACCAGTGTTATCACAGGCATCTAGGTGCCTATGAGGTCTCTCTCTCTCTACTTTCTGTTCAAAATTTCTGCAGAATCCACGTCTAATTACGTATCAGAGAGATTATTTTCCCAGATGGTCTTGATTTTTTATTTTGTTTTTCTTACCCACTTTCTCTGGAAGGTTGAAGGTAGTACAGACACACACTTAAATTTGGGCTAAAGGATGAATTAAAAATAAGGGCAAATATCAAACTTTGAAATGAACTTGAAAATTTACAATCCAGGGGAGAAGTGTTAAGTGTGTCAAGTTGTAGGCGGCATTTGAGGTCATAAACTGGTCCTGAGCATACAGTATTTATACGGTGCTCTGGGCCCGCACAACCACTAATTACGCATTTCCCCGGCTGTCGCAGCAAGGGGGCGGGACATCATTACCCGCATTTTACAGGCCAAGAACCAAGAGTTAAGTGATGGGCCTCAGGATGCAGGTTGAACGGAAGGTAGAAAGGAGTCTGATAGTCCCTTCGTCCAAGCAAACTTCTTGTCTAGCCTCATCGTAAAAATATCAAAGAGGGAAATAGTGGTGTAGATTGAGAACTTTTATTCCCACAGCGAGCACTCCAGAAGCTCCGCTACACTTTGAGGTAAAACCAGAGTCCCTGAAGCTGGGCCACAGCAGCAGTTAGTGTGCATCAGAGCTCCCTGGAGGGCTCATTAGACACACAGACTTCGCAGCCTCACCTCCAAGCTTTTCCGATTCAGAAGGTCTGGGATCGGGCCTGAGAATTCAGATTTCTGGAAAGGACTTGGGTGGCGCTGCTGCTGCTCTGGGGAACGCACATTGATGGAATCATCTTCTCCCTCACATCTAAGCCTTTTCTTATATTCCCTGCATCACTCTCCCTACCCCCACACCCCAGGATTATCTTCAGATTGACACCCCTGCTCCTGCTGGCCTGGCTTTTCGGCTTCCCCTTCCTTGGTCTTACTTAGTGTGTCCTATGGACAGAAACAGGGCCAAGTTCCAAGGTGATTAAAAGCCTTGGTTTTAATGCACAGTCATACCTCAGTACTCATGGGCTTCAGTACTCCTTAAACCCTGTACTCATTGCATTTTGATGAGGAAAAAATGTTTCAGCACTCGGCGCCTGCTCGCCACTCGGCGAGCCTCTCGTGATGAAACAGAGGTTGACACATCAGTCTCACAGTAGCTGGCAGACAGTTCGTTACTCGTTGGTTTCAGTACTCATCACGAATTCTGGGTGAATGAATGGCGAGTACCAGGGTACCACTGTATATCTGATTGTCTTTTTTCAACTCCAGTCTTACTCCCTCCCCTGATGCATCTGCAACGTGGGACAAAAATTAATATCTACTGCATAGGTTTAATTTAAGGGTTAATCACCGTCACCCACTAAAGCACTGAGTGCCTGGCATGGAATAAGAGCTCATTAATAATGACCCTTAGCATCATTAGCTATTTATGCAACAAGCGTTTGTTGAACATCTACTATACTTTAGATGCTATGAAGGGTAATGAAGACAAAATGACAAGTCCTGATCTCTGCTCTTGAGGAGCTTGATTTGAATTCTTCAGCTAGATGGGAGCTCCAGAGTCACTAATGATATTCTACCATATGGACATGTACTAAGGTACATTCATGAGTAGGGAAAACCAAAACAGAGCAACAACAACAAAAAGCTTTCTCAGAACATAAGCTCATGCCGAAGCCCAATAGGTAAGTATTGAGTTGTTCTGGCTGAACAGGGAGGAAGGGGGGCAGGAAGTTCCTCTTCCACACCCTTATCCTGCTTGTTCCCAGGCTTCTGTGAGTCTCGCTCATTTAGAAAACCGAAGAACTAATCATTCCTCTCTCTTTATAATCGAGGAAACTAAGACCCAGAGAAGTGGCATAACTTGCATACAGGCCCCAGAGCTAATTATGATGGAAAAGATAAGGTTGGATTAAGATAAAGTATCACAGAACCCTGCTGCAGGTGAATTTAAGATGATCAAAACTTCTCGTTTTATAGATAAAGATACTAAGGTCTCCGAGCCTATTGAGAAGCAGATCCTGGGAATATGACTCGGGTCTCCTAACTTCCAACCCACAACTCCCTCTGCTACACCCCTTCAGTTCCTGCAAACCCCACTCCAGGAATGGAACATTCTCCGCAAAATGAAACAGGCTTTGGCCAAGTACAGTGACCCAGGGAGGTCAAATATTTCAGCCAGCTGTAAGTGAGCAGCTAAGGGTGTTTCCCCTTCAAAGCTGCCCTCATCCCTGAAGCTGCATAGGCTTAGTTAGCTTAGCAACACTGTTCAGAGGCATTTCCATTTTCCTAAGCGTCCCTTAAAAACAGAAAGTAGCACTGAAAGGAATTTGGTATGGCTCAGAGCCAGGAGAACATCAAAGAAGGCCTGAGTCAACTGCCTGGTATCCAGGGTATGATGCTCACTTACATCAAAAAGAGGCACCATTCCTTTGCCAAATGCCACTGGCTTCCTTGCCAAGGAGGCCAGTCTTTGGACTGCAAAGGACAAAACACAAATTGTAAAAAGGAAACTGTCCGAGGTGGGGGTAGGACAGATCACCTAGCTGTTCCACCGGCACTAACTGTACTGTGAGCTTGGAGGAAATCTGAAGCTGAAAGAACAGTCTTCTGGCAGAGGCCTTCGAGAAAGATGTACTCCATGAGAGTGGGGCAGGAGCAAGGCATTAGGCAACCATCTCAACTTTTTACGGAGAGAAAAGGAAAGTTCTCCGAGAAATAGGTGGTTGAGCCGGACAGAGATCCCAGAAATTACAGATGGGATGCATTGTAAGGAAGTTGATACTGGCACTACCACAGCAGCCAACCCAGTCTCACTAAGACCAGCTCGAGCCACACTAACGCCAGTCATTTCTTTCCAGAATAAAGTCGCAAGCTTGGGGTGTCAGAGAAAATGGAGCCAACAAGAGGGATTTCGGCAAAGAATTTTGGGCAAGGTTACAAAACATGGGATAGAAACCAGATAAATAACTTGATGATTGACGATTACAAATGGCAGAAATTAGCTGATAAAATATTTCTTGGCCTTATCCTAGGCAATATTTTTATTAATGGTTTAACCAAAAGCAAGAGCGCTCTTATCAAAACTGTCCAAGTACAAGAAATCTAATTGCATGTAACATAGTTTCAAAAAGTATGCCCTTCACCCTTTCTGGGATGAAGACCCAGAAGCTTGAATTACCACCTGGGATGGGTAGCTAACACTTCAGATGGAAAAATGTGGATTTTAAAAGATCTGTATAACCTGGCACCAAATTTGATAGAATTTCACTTACCACATTTTTTGGACCATAAGATGCACCTAGGTCTTAGAGTAGGAAAGTAGGAAAAAAAATTTGAAGCAAAAAATGTGGTAAAATACTTAATAACATAATATTTCACCAATGAGAGCCAGTTAAGCTACATTTAGCTTATAAGGCGCACCCCCATTTTCCTCCCAAATTTGGGGGGAAAGTATGTCTTATAGTCTGAAAAATATGGTAAGAAAGATAAATGTAACATTTTTGCCAAAAATTAAAAAAAAATCACTGCCAGTGTTGAGGAGACACAACTCAGCGGGGGTACCCGTGACAGAGACGCAGGGGGGAATCGGTGTAACTTCAGTAGCTGGTGCAGGGTATCAAAGCTGCAGGCAGACCCGACCTCAGGCTGTGCTGACAGTGATACGGGGCGTCTGCTCTGGTCAGGCCACCTGGCGTGGATGTGCGGCTCTGCGGGCCCCACTCTACGCGATTAGGGAGGAACTATGATATATATATTTGGAGGAGAATGAGAGTATTTAAAACCCCGTCATGGCCCTGACCAGGGTGGCCCAGTGAGTCGGGTGTCATCCCACAGAGCAAAAGGTCACGGGTTCGATTCCTGGTCAGGGTACATGCCTGGGTTGCAGGTTCCGTCCCGGTCGGGGCACCTGTGAGAGGCAATGGATCGATGTTCGTCTCTTACTTCGATGTTTTCCTCCCTCTCTTCCCCTCTCTCTAAAAATAAAATTAAAAAAATAAATAAGACCTCATCGTGTGACACACGGCCGAAGGAAGCTGGGGCAGCGATGTCGCTGGGTGAGTGTGGCGTGTGCCTTCGAATAGTGGACGGGACAGCTGTGGATGCGTTCTCGTACAGGCGGAACCCAGAGACAGCGCGGGGTCGGTTCCCATTGTGACCGCCGCAGTAAAGTGAGTATCACCATAAAGCAAATCATAATCTTCTGCTGGTGGACAGTCTGGCCTCCAATTTGTAAGAAAAGACAGTATCTGTGGATCGCAATACAGCGCGGTGTGGTAAAATGAGGTGCGCCCGTTGTTCGGGACTGCAGAGGAACAGAAATCAGTGCCAGTCCCAGGGAAGCACTTTCTAACGGTCTCCGTTTCGGGGGGCAGGGAGGCCCCCATCTCAGGAGGCTTCCAAGCAGGGCAGACAGTGCTTCCCAAATGGGGGCACATCCATCCCTGACTCTAGGCTGTGCCCGACTTGAATACTGTTAACTCGGCTTTATTTACAGCAAACACACCTTTTCTGGAACATGAAAGCCCTGAGACTTCACCCTACCAGCTGAAAGGCCTAGTTCTATGAGGCAAGAACCCTATCGAAATTCCAATAAAGCTGGTTTAATGATGGGTTAGGAGTGTATAGAGCTTTCATCTATGGAACTAGTGCATTTTCACATCAATTATTGCCTTTTATCTTCAAAATACTCCCACCAGGTGAGGAGGAGGAGGAAGCATGTTTTATTTTGCCCATGTCGTAGCTGGGCAGCTTGCGAAGACTTGGCCATGGCTGTGCCGTCCTGATGGGAATCTGGGATTTGGGATCTGGTTCTTTCCCAATCTCTATCTTACTGGGAAAAGTCACATCGCACCTTTCTACAAACGCTGTCCCCGTTACAAAGCATTTGACAGCGAAAAATCAGGGACTGATGAGAACTTTTGGTTCCAGGAAAGGCAGGGACTCACATGTGGAGACCAGCAGAGCTGTTAGGAAGCAAGGGAAGAAAAGCCGTTTGACCCTTTTTGGTGGTGAATTGTAAGGAGAAGATGGCTTGGATAGAACACTTCTCCTCACTTTACCTCATTTTCCTCAATTATCTGAGGGGTTGATAATTCTCTGGGATGGAAAGCCATTCTAAAGATGGCTTTTAACATCACAGGAAAATATGCAGGGCTCAAGAGCACTCGATTTTATGTTTACGCGGTAGCGTTTAATGCAGTACGCCTTCAGTTAGATTGGCAAATGTCCCTCTGAGTAATCCGTAAGATCTGTAAAGGAAGTGTTATTCCTTCCTTGTCTGTGTCAGGAGCTACAGAAGGGGGTAGGAGCAGTCTCTGAAACCAGTCTAGGAGTTCCAGTCCTGGGTTCGAATCCCATATCTGCCACCTACGAACTGTGTGACTTTGGGCCAGTTAGTCAACAGCTCTGTGCCCGGTTTCCCTGTCTACAAAATGGGCACCATAGGCGCGCCTCCTCTTTCCAAGGAGAGTCGTGGGGACCACATCAGCTAATCGAGCAATTTTCAACCTTTTTCATCTCACGGCACACATAAACCAATTACTAAAATTCTGCGGCACACCCAGAAAGATACTTTTTGCCAATCTGACAGAAAATAGGTACACTTTTTGATTCATTTACACCGCACAGCTATTGTTGTGTTGGCTGTTGTCATTTTTTTATTTGACCGCCTAAGGGAAAAGAGGTCAGTGCCCCTGACTAGACAGTCAGGTGTTGCGTGTTTTAAAAATTCTTGAGGCACGTGGTTGGAAATCACTGAGCTAACCTATGAGTACTTGGCCCCTGCCGTGTGCTTCATGGGTTAGCCTCCATGATCACTGCCCTGTCCACATATTGCAGAGCACAGGAAGCCCTTAGCTTGGTGGTCAAAGTCGATCCACTCTCTCTTCCAGCTGTTGGACTGTCCACTCCGGAAGGCAAAATTAGGAACGTGTGCATCAATGAAATGCATAGATAAGCCAGAAACATAATTTCTGCAGAAAAATTCCACAATTTTCCACCAGTGAAGCGTTGCACTAGAACTGCTAATGATCTGTAAGGATCTCCCCTAGACTGTTTTGTAAAAGAGATAATGGTGTTGTAAAGAAATAGCATTCTCAAGCAAGCTTTAAAAGAAGCCACTTTCTCCCATGAGACAGAAATTTACTTAACTGCTCTCAGCAGTGGGTCTAATTTTAAGTGCTTAGATTCTGGCATTGGAGGAGAAGTAATGATGGAACCACTGTGGTCCCTGTGGATTCGGCAAATGGTCCCATGCACACGGGGCGCAAGGCGACAGGAAGAAGCTGAGTCCTGAAGGCTGGAGGAAGAGGGCAAGCACCCGACAGAGCAAGTCTTTCTCGGCCCAGAAGGAGCAAATCAGAGAGCACTGGAAGGAAGAGAACAGAATCCCAGGGAAATGGGCAAGGCAGTTTTTATAACTAGTAAAAATTTGGGAATAGTCATTAATATTACTCTTCCAACTGGGGTCTGGGATCCACCTCACTGCTAGATGTTAGTAAGGGAAGTGTCAATATTCTAGAAGTTGTTCTGTTGGTTTTGATGTTCCTTTAATATTTACTTGACTTTCACTCTTTCAAAAAAGAGAAGTTTCTTTAGAATAAAGTCACAGAAAATGTACGGTCACACATAGGTAGGGATACCAGGCAAAAGCTATCTTGGTAAACCTTCGGGAGGACAACCTTGTTGGTCAGAGCCACAGGGTTCTGTCACCCCTGGGGAACAGTGTGTCTGAGCCATAGGGGAGGGAAGTGACAAATGGATATCTTCCCTTGGGGCAGAAACTGCACAAACCTGAGGCACAGTGTAGGGGTTCTGGGACTCAAATCTTCAGCATGCCCAGTTTGCATTGTTGATGGACATGGTGTTCAGGAGCCCTGCTTTTAGTCTGATACACAAGATGTCATTTTAATTCAGCTCTATCACTTTGCAAATTATTGAACTTCCCTAAACCTCCATTACTTCCTGTTTAATAGAGAAATCTACAGGACTTACCCATTAAGAGGACAGGAAGCGTTCAGTGTGTAAAATGTTGAAATGCTGAGCCCCATTCCTCACTAACTTTTTTTTTTAGAGTGAGAGGAAGAGAGAGAGAAAGAGAAATATTGGTTTGTTGCTCTACTCATTCAGGTGCTCATTGGTTGGCCCCTGTACGGGCCCCAACCAGAGGTCGAACCACAACTCCAGCACATAGGGATGGCCAACCAACCTCGTCACCTGGCCAGGGCACTAAATTGTTTTCACTGTTTAAATTTTTCTTAATTTATTGCCAATAGTAAAAGGGGGTTGTAGACATTGAAACATGTGAAAATTATAGCTACAAACTCAGATAAACTCTAACAGAGCCTATGGGATGCATTGCTGAAACCAGTGCTTAAATCCTACCTCTTCCACCACGTGATGCTAAGCTGCCAACCATTTACTTCACTCTGACTTTGTTTCTTTTTTTAATTTATTTTTTAATTATAATTGATATTAATCTATGACAAAGAAGGCAAGAATACACAATGAGATAAAGACAGTCTCTTCAATAAATGGTAATGGAAAAATTGAACAGATACATAAAAAATGAAACTAGATCACTCTTACACCAAATACATAAACAAACTCAATATGGATTAAAGACTTAACTGGAAGACCTGAAACCATGAAACTCCTACAAGGAAATAGAGGCAACAACCTCTTTGACATTGGTCTTAGAAATACCTTTCTTTGGATATGTCTCCTAGGGCAAAGACAATCAAAGTAAAAATGAACAAATGGGCCAGCATCAAGCTAAAAATCTTTTGCACCACAAAGGAAACCATCAACAAAACGGAAAGGCAACCTATTGAATGGGAGGGGATATTTGCAAATGATAGAGCTGATAAGGGGTTAATATCAAAAACATGTGAAGAACTCGCATAGCTCAACATTAAAAACAATCTGATTTAAAAATGGACAGAGGACCTGAATAGACTTTTCCTCAGAGAACCTACAGACGGCCAACAGACACACTAAAAGATGCTCAGCGTCACTCATCATGACTTGCTAAACAGTGATGATCCTGAGCCCACTCATCGACACTCCGCTCTTTAGTGGAGAGTCACGAAAATGCAGAAATAACCTAAAGGCAGGGGCTGCCAAGGGTGGGGAGGGGAGGCACAAAGGCACTGGGCATTGCAACACTGGTTCACTCTCACCTCACGAGCAAGAGGTGACCAAGAGTTTGGTGCCACTCGGTCCCAGAGTAAACGGCTGTTCCGATGAGCCGTGGCTGGCTCTGTAAACCCAGTGCTGCAGTATTGGGCACAGGTGCTCACAGGAATGCTGAGGAGAAGGTTGTTTTGTGGAAATTCACGCAGACTCAGTGCCTCTGACCCAGACTACAATCTCACGCTGACCCAGTGCTATCTTCTAGGGTCATCAAATGAGCTCCTGGAGTTTCTCAGAAGGAAACCCTTTGCCTCAAATAAAAATCGACAATTTCGGCAGCAAGGTTATACCTGAACCACCGGTGTCCACAAGGATGGGAAACTAGAGGATGCTGTGAAGGCACCATCCACCATGCCAGGCACCAGAGGATACAGAGAATGCCTTCGTGCCAGTAGAAAACTAAGGTGACAGTTGAACTTCAGCACCAAATGTGAAGGTGCTGGGCTGACCTCTGGCCCCCTGTTTTCTCCTCCCCATCTCAACCTGCAGAAACCACTCAACCTCACCTCAGAGCCCAGGACTTAGCACGAGCTGTGTTATTTATCTAATAAAGGGGGGGTAGGAATAAAGGCCTGAATCCTTGTCTTCTTGTTGGTGATTCCATGAAAACATTCCATGCACAAAGACCTCCGCATAACTCCTGAGAAGCACACGCGGGTAATCGACACTGAGCAGCTTTTACACTTTCAGATTTCAAACACACACACTCCTGTTTCCATGCCCTGAATGATTTCCTGCTCCAGCAGCGCCCACTTCCCCTTCTCAGTGACCCTCAGTCTCACCCTCTTCTCAGGAACCTGGGGAGAATGGCAGCCTCACAACGGGGCGAAGCCTGGGGACATGCCAGCCTTGTGGTCCCCTCTGCTTTGGGACCACATGAAGGGGACAGGGCTTTTGCAGGAGTTGTAGCTGCCTCTCTATAGCCCTGATGGCCACTGGAGTCAGGCAAAACAAATTTTGAGAAAATAAGATCCTTCCTTTCTATTTCACAAGGAGACGAGATTCTTCACTGTTAATGATGCCCAACCTATTATGTTATTTGCAGCCCTCACTGAAAGGTATAAGCTGTCACCATATAGAAACTGCTAAATTAATAGGTGATAGATTACATGCAGAATGGTTCACTGAACCAGTGCAGGCTTCTTGGCTTATTAAATTTACAAGGGCCAAGGCAGAAAATAATAACTGTGACAAAAGTTATCAGGAAAACAAAATAAAAGAATTTGAATGGCCGGGGAACTACCCGAGACACAGGAAGCACATGAGGTAGTGTCTGTGTCGGGGCCCTGACCTTGCCCTTGTCTCTCCTCACTGTGCATCCTCCCAGGATGGTCTCATCCTCCCTCTTGGCTGTTATGAATTCCAGATGGCTACCTCCAACCCTGACCTTTCTAGTAGGCGCTAGGGAAGGAGCCAGCAAGCCTTCCCTGAACAAGGCTGGAAAGAAAATATTTTCAGCTTTGTGGGCCATATGGTCACTGATGCACCTACTGAACAACTCTGCCTTTTGAATGTGAAAGCAGCCATGGACAATATGTAAACCATGAGCGTGGCTGTGTTCCAATAAAACTTTATTTGCAAAAACAAAGGGAGGGCAAGATTTGGTTTGCAGCCACTCTTCGATGGCCCTTGCTCTGAACTCCAACCACCTACTAGACATTTCTACCCGCAATTCCACAGCTGCCTCGAAATTGAATGCTGCCAGGCTAGATACACCCTCTTTCACCTCCCGGTCTGCTGTAAACACGCCACTGACCTAAGGTGCTCGGGGCTAACACTGGGCCATCATCAAGTTCCTGACCCTGGCATCCCACGGTCAAGCACAAGTCTTAGGAACTCTTTTAATATATCTCACATGGCCCACTCCAGTGTGCTCTTTGAGTACAGGGCCTGTGTCTTACTCATATTTGTCCCTATCTCCACCTCCTATTGTTTAATCTCATGTCTGGCTCAGGGAAGGAGCTCCAAAAAATATTTAGTGAGGGAATGATTAAATGAACAAATTAACTGTTATAACCACTACAAGGCAGTGTTTCTTAAAGTTCAACATGCATGTATATCACCTGGAGACCTTGTTCTATGCAGATTCTGGGTTCAGCAGGGCTAGAACAGGGCTTTGCACGTCTCTCGAGTTCCCGGGATGCTGAATGTCCCTGGTCCACAGACCACACTTTGAGTAGCGACAGTCTAGGTTCCTATACCCTTTCGTTTCAAAGTGCCATAGACAAAGAGATTTCTTCCTCAATTTTGATGCATATATTGGTTTCTCTCCATGGTTGTTTCATTACGTCTTTACTTGTGCTTCTTCAAAACTCCCAAGATATCAATAAAATAGTTCACGACACCAAATGACTTTTAAATTCGCAGAGTTTACACACATTTCCATTTCTGTGCCTCAGACTATTTGCCGCTTCAATTACTTCTTCCTTCTCTCTCTACGCCTGTCCCTGGGTGCCTACTTAATTTAATTTAAGCATAACTGTGCTCATTATCTGTGTAGTGGTCTTTCTACAGATGCTCTGCCAGTGCAAGACCTTCTTATCAAGATGTGTGACTTATCATGATTGTGCAAATGTCTTAAACAAATTATTATTGTTTAGAAATTCAAAAGAACAGTGTGTTTTCCCAGAACTCTAGTACAATGTCCAAATCGAAACCTATTTTCAGGCTACCGACACCCGTTTTTATAGCAACAAAACACTTTTTTTATCAGCAGAGCAAATAATTGCTGACAGAGCTCCAGGGATCACATGATTCACACCCCCCACCCCCAACACACACACATAAGTAACCTCTCCCCAGCACACACACACAAAGAATATACCAAGGTTAGCGGGAGAAACTTCGTACTCCATGAAAGCTGAGCTATTTGCTTTGGCAAGTTACAAGTATAACCACAACGTCATGGCGAAAATCACATTCTTTGTGTGAGTTCAGAAAACTTCGATATCACACAGGAGCGGCAGTTCTGGCTACACTCCACTGTGCCCGGAAACTAGCTTTCAGTATAAAGGTGCCAGAGTCGGCTACTGTATACCAAGTAATCTCAGCATTTTGGATAGTTACCTCTTCCCCAACAATCTAAGGATTGAACTGAGTCAGAAAATAGGTGTCATGGTAAATATGTGATTCTAACCAGGCTTTTTCACTACTGAAGAGTAGTAAAATGCACTATAATCAACTCATACCATGTAAATTGTTCTCTCCCTATATTTATCGCTAATGAAGAGAATCAAGTTGCCCAACCTGAAATGATAGAAGAAAATGATTACAAAGGTATGGCAATTTTATAACTAATAACTTATAATACCTGTGTCTCACCCCATTCGGGCTGCTATAACAAAATATCCCAGACGGGGTAACTTATAAACAACAGACATTCATTTTTCACAGTTCCAGAAGCTCTCAGTAGGTGAGGGTCCGTTTTAGGGCTGCACACTTCTCATTGTGTCCTTGTGCAGCAGAAGCGGCTGGGAGCCCTCCGGGGGCCTCTTTCAGAAGGGCGGCAGTCCCGTCCACGAGGATTACCCAAACACTGCCCAAAGTCCCACCTCCAAATACCATCTCACTGCTGTCAGGGTTCCAGCAGGTGAATTTATTTGGTGGTGGGCGGGAACACAAAGATGCAAACCGTAGCAACCTGGTTTTATTATATATGGGTGTGTGTACACACACACACACACACACACACACACACAGGGTCCAGCACAAATAAAGCCCCTTTTTTATTCCAAAATCTTTTATTAAAAAATCATGCAATAATTTTTTAAAGTATACAATTCTATCATATAACAATATCATATTCAAGCACACCATAGGACCTTTTAGGTAAAATGTTCAAATTAAAACTATAAGTTATTGCGCCCTCATTATTACCCTACAAACTACCCTCAAGCAGGCGTTACTTCTGCTGGGCCACACACACACACATACACACACGTATATATGTTTATATATGTTTATATTTGGCCAGAATTCCTATTTATCCAAAGTCTAAATCACAGGTGGCAAACACAAGGCCCATCGGCCAAATCCGGCCCTCCACCTTGTTTTACCCGGCCCTGCACCTTGCTTTACCTGGCGGCAGCGCCAAACTCTCGCTTAACTGTTAAGGAGTAGTTACATTTACACAGTCCTAAAATTACATTTGGCCCTTTGAAGGCAACCACGAGGCTGATGTGGTGTCCCCAGTGAAAGTGAGTTTGATGCCCCTGATCTAAATGATCAGAAAGGTAAAATAAAATGGGCTTAATAGTAACAATTTTCATATTGACAACTCTGGGGAACTGAAAGACCCTGCATCTTCTAGATCATCAGAGAAACATTAAGACTTACAGAATTTTGGAGCTGAGGGCGATTGGGAGCTCCCGTGATCCAACACGCACACTGGCAGCTGTGTGCTAAGTCCCATTCATTGGGAAAACTTGCCCGGTGCACGAGTAGCTGAGCACCGCCCAGATCCACCCGCCTCGTACACCCACAGACGGCCTCTGTGCTACGCTGACCGAATGGTGTTAAATATCATAACCTTCTGTGTGTTCAAATTGTTTGAAGTTTCATAATTCACGTATCCTAGGATAGTGTCCAGCATAAAGTGAAAGTCAATAAATATTTGTTGAATGAAAAAAATGAATTATACAGAATAGCTCTCAAAAATATCACTAGATTATCAGAATACCCCATTTTTTAGGGCATCAATTTGACATTTTTTCCAAAACCTCTGGTATGCCAGGCATTTTACAAGGCTGAGGTGAACCTTGCAGTAATAGGTTTATTTTACTCATTCCGAGAGCTTAATTTAAGGTGATCCTAGTATTGTAACCTCCTAATGCAATGTCATTGTTTATCAACTTAACTCTGCAGACTGTACCTATACGTTACTCCCTGAAGGAACTGTTTTCACCTTCAGCCTGAAGTTAGGACTCTTATGGTTCAGCAAGCTTCTTCCTAGGATCAGGCAGGAGAGAAAGTGCGATCCTCGTGCCCGCCTGCCAACGCTGAGAAAGATGAGGCAGATCAAAGCATGCTTTGCCAGGCAATCTGGACACGTCCTCTCTTTCAGATGCACCCATCGGAAAGGAAAGCAGTTCAGAACTCTGCAAAGATTCTTGATTTGAAAGCAAACATGTGTCAGGTATCTCACTGACAATACTTGTTTCCAGGTTATCAAAACAGTTGAAATGTGAAAAGGTAAGACTATGATAAAAATCCTAATTTCATACAAATTCAGGAAATTGTACAATATTTGTACAACTGAATGCTAAATTACAGTAAGGTTAACTTCTGTATGGAGAGTGCTGGTGTTTAAAATTGTAATGAGCTCTGAGGGGCTGGTGGATTAGAATCGCTTGCCAACACAAACTCCCAATGTTGACTTAATCAAGTGACACTTTATGGCAGAGAATGCCTGGGATTCTTCCATCTCAAAACAGTTTCTAAGAATCCAGAAAAATAAAAGACAGTAAAGTCTTAATGAGTTATCCTTCAGTGCAAGAGCAGGCAAAATGTTTCTACTTGGCATTAGATTCCTATCTGTCCTTCTCAGTTCACCTTAAATGGTCATCTCAAATGCTCTACCTCCCACCTAATGAAAACTTGGAATTTTCATTGAATTAATATTCTGCACATGTCTCATCTCCAAAACCACACCAGCATCTCCTTAGGGACAAGAGTCATGCTGGGTTGATCTTATTATCCTTCCTGGCTCTCGGCTCCAGGAGACTATATATAGTTATCACTGGGAAATAATTGTTGGCAGGGAGTTTTTAGAATTTTGTTTTTGTTGGTGGTATAACTGTCCACTTCCTCTTCCTATGTTAGTAGTTTTAAATTTCATTTTATTTTTTATTGTATTAAAATACACAGACCATAACATTTATCATCTGAACCATGTTCAATTGTATAGTTTAGTAGTGTTGATTAAATACGTTCACGTTTTTGTATAAGCAATCTCCAGAATTCTTTTACTTTGCAAAACTAAAACTCTGTACCCATCAAACACCAACTCCTCATTCCCTCTCCCTCCAGCCCCTGGCGACCAGAATTCTGCTTGCTGTATTTGTGAATTTGACTATTCTCAGCACCTTACATAAGTGGAATCACACAGTATGTGTCTTTTTTGTGACTGGCTTATTTCACTTAGCATAATGTCCTCACGGTTCATTCACGTTATAGCAGGTATCAGAATAGCCTTCCTTTTAAAGGCTGCATACTATTCCATTGTGTGTATATAGCTCCTGCAGCTTGTTTACCAAGTCGTATGCTGATGGGTACAGACTGCTCCCTGCTTTCGGTGACTGTAAATAATGCTGCTATAGATACAGGTGTACAAATACCTCTGTGAGGTCCTGCCTTTAATTCTCTTGGGCATATACCCAAAAGTGGAATTGCTGGTTCATATTGTCCCCGGCTAACACTAATTCACATTAGTTAACAGTTCATCTGTCGACGAGCACTAAGCGTAAGAGAGGGAAAAGGGGGATTCCAAGAAGGCACTGGGCAGAATGGCTCTATAATAAAGCAGGCAATGGCACCCTCTGGACAGAATGTTGAGACTCTGACTGAGGAGCTTCTATATTGTGTACAATTTCTATAAACAATAAACCCTCGTGGTGAGTTATGTCCCACAAACTACCTAAGTCCCCCACACTAGGGGAATAAGGGTATGGGGAGGAAGGAGAGATCAAGGATCAAGGCCTCAATGAGAGTTTCTTGGGGAAATTTTCCCTGAGTGAAGCATCATAGGAATGAATGATTTTGTGCTCAGGAAGCTTAACCTTCCCTTCCTGACTTGGCCAAGTACCATGGCCCTAAGGACAGCGTTTTTCTAAATGGGCTGCTTTGCCAGAGCTTAGCGGTTGCTCACAGGAAGAGCATTCCTCCCTTAGCCCTTGGTGGGGCGCTCAGCCGAGAACAGCAGGGAGCAGTGAGGGATCAAGGGGGTGTCTGCGGTTTTCTGAGGGTGACCTGATGCCTCTGGGAGCTCAGCCACCAAATCATTGGCACATCTGCCAGGCGAAGTTTTCCCCACCATTCCAGGGTCCCTCTACTTCAGGGGAGTCACCCAGTTTGGGTTCACATAGGCTAACTTAGAGGCTGCGGCTTTGGGTATTTCTCCTCTGACCTTTTTAAAGTGTGACAATCTGTTCCTGGGGGAAAATTCGAACATAAGCCTTGCCCCAGCAGCTGCATGAATCTGAGGAAGGCTGAGAAGTGCTGGGGCTGGGGGAAAGACTCGGTCTTGGTAGTGCACAGGCCCTTGGAGACTTGTGAGCTGATTCAGCCCGGCTCCAGTCCACCTGCAAACGGTTGGAGAACCAAGTAGAGTAACAGAGTTACAGGAATATTGACCGTATTTGGGGGCAGAGTTTGATATAAAGAACATCCACAGAAGATAATGTTCTGGAAGCCAGGGCTGCATAATTGCTTAAGGTATAGGGACACTATTGATAAATGCAGAGGCTTTCGTTGGTCACCTATGCCCATTAGAATTTAGGATCTAAGGAATAAGTAATTTCCATCGTGGGGAGGAGAAAAATGAAGAAATAGCCTATTCTGGTGGTACAGTTTTAAGCCAGTGTCTTGCAAGTATCATGGGTTATTTATATTCCTGTAAGACTCCATTTGTTTTAAAATAATGCCATTATTTGGGAACAGTCTGAGTTGCTTAATACTTCAATTTTATTTTAATGAATGAGACCCCAGAAAAGTGCATTCTTCAAGCAGGAGAAGGGAATATTTTTTCAGTATTCCCCTCTATCTGTATAAGGGGGTAAGCAACACAGTGTTGAAGGACATGTTGTTCTACACGTTCTTTATTACTTTGGCGACTTTAGACAATTAATCCTCTTGAATGTGCTTGGTTATTAATAAAGTGAAAATAATTTCTACACCACGAGGTTGCTCTGACCTCTAAAGTTAGCCTCTCTTCTGCTCTCAAATGAGATCCATAGGCCCGTGAAGACACCCGTTCTGGTCAGATTAATCGCTCACCACCTTACCATACAGGTTGAAAAAGACAATCAGATTATCTTTATGAGTTTTGATCAACTGTTCAAAAATACAAAATTGGCAAGGTAGAGGGAAAAGGAAATGAAGAAGTAGAGAGTGAAGGACGAAGCAGCAGGGGGCACTGGAACTGTTTGACAAGAGAACGGCGGGGGCAGGGGTGGATGGGGAGAAAAGAAACAAAAGCAAAAGAAGATGAGCAAGAAAGAAGAGGGTGAAAAATGAGAGAAATAATATATTTTCGGATATGCATTGAAGTTTCCAAAAATATGTTTCAAAGCATGGAGAGGCATCACTTACATTTGCTCAGTTGCAGAGCTGTGACGACAAATGAAGGATTGTATTAATTTCCAGCCCTGTAGCTGCCTCAAATTATATCCCAAATTTAAAATGTAACTTAGTGAGGGCCAGATATGAAAAAAGTAAAAATGCCATCTAAATAATCCATGAATTATTTACCCAACTGTCCTCGACATTTTCAGTAGACTCTGTCACCGTTCCACTCCCCGCTGCAGACAGGAATCTGGATCTGTTCCATTACTTATGTACAATATTTCAGGTGTTTAAAACCATGCCCGGCGTGCAGTGGAGGCTCAATAGACACTTATTGCATAAATAGTCATGTAGTCAATATTTATGACGGGATCGATACATGCCAGCCCCCGGGCTTGGCATCCAAGGAATAAAGATCCATTTAAGACATGGTTCTCCACCACAATGTGGTAGGATAGAGACACACGTGAAAGGCCATAGGAATATAAGAAGCGGCAGCACATAAATACATTAAGGGCAGAGATACTAGGGCCACATGACCTGGGTTGGACACCCTTCTTCCATTTTCTACCTGTGACACCTTGGACAGGTTACTTATCCTCTCTGTGCCTCAGTTCTCTCACTTGTAATGTGGGGCGACAGCCTTCACGGGGATTTTGCAAGGATTGTATGAATTACTATAGAGGAAGTGTAAAATACCTGGTACAGAGTGAGTGTCAAAAATTTTAATAAAAAAGAGAATAATGATAAAGGGGGCAGGAGGAAGCTTTGGGAGGTGATGCATATGAATGACTATGGCCTTGATGGTGGGGAGGGTTTTCCAGGAGTATACTTACTCACCAGCCCATCAAGTTGTACATATTAAACATACGCAGCTTTTACATGTCGATCGTACCTCGACCAGGTGCTATAGAGATGCTAAGCTTCTCTGAGAGGGTTCAGAACAAAGAACAAGGGTCACTTCTGGGAAGGGAAGTGGTGACTGTCAGGAAAGACTCCAAGAGAACACGTGGCCTTTGAGCTGAGTCTCCTGAGCTGGGTCCCCATTGGCCAGGGTATGGGAAGGACAAGACAGTACAATCAATAACAGTATGAGCACAGGCTGGGGGCCTGACGTCCCTCAGAAGATGACAAGGGGCTAAACCAAAGCAATGGAGATGGGAATGTGATGGAGGGAGTGAAGTCCAAAGATGCTAAGGACCCTCCGTCCCTCATTCCGAGTGGAGGAGGGAAAGTGAGAGAAAGGATCTGGGATGAGGGTGGGGGACAGAGGCAGAAAAGCAGGCCATTGGGCAGCTAGTTGCACTTCTGTGACTTGTTTTGTTCTCTAAGTTTTCTGTCAACAGTCATTTTTTATAGACAAGGGTTTTTCTTTTTTTTTAGGATTTAGTCATCTAATTTGTAAAATAACATGTTACATTTTTATGTCCTTTTTCCAAAAAAAAGTTTTCACTACAGAGAAATTTAAAAATAGCACCAGGCACTAAGATAAGAGAAAAATTCACCTATCACCCCATTTACCACAGTAACCACCTGTTTGGATCTTTATCCTTGTATTATTTATAATTAAAGATTAAAAAAACTTTTAATTGCAAAATGGTATCATACGGTATCTACTGCTTTACAGCTGGATTTAAAAAAAATTAAATGTGAACATGCTTGCATGTCATTTAATATTCTTTTACATGATCAGTTTTAATGATGTGCAAGTATTTCATTATGTGGATGCATCATAATTTATTTTTATCTACTCCCTTATGTGAACATTTAAGTGGTTTCCATTTTTTTCTATTACTGAACATTTCTGTTGATACATCTTTGCACACACCCTTGGTTTTAGTGTTCGTGTTAATGTGCTTTATCTGCACAATAACGCCGAAATGAGGGAAGTAAGTGAAGTGAATGCACAAAGCGGTTGATAGTACTCGTCACAGGAACTACCCCGACCACAAGTCCTTGGTCCCCCCACTCTGTAAATGCCATGTGCCTGGCCCATGGGAGACAGCATGGGGAGGAAGAATCCTTTTCCCCCTCTCCTCCAATCCCATTGGAGGGAGGGGCATCCTGCTTGGCTAGTGGTTCCAGGAATCAGAACTCTGGCCCCTCACCCAGCTACAGACAACAGAACCTGGCCAGTCCGGGGCCATGCCAGAGCCAGAGCAGCACCGGTGAGCCAGGTAGGGTAGGCCTCAGCTGTGTCCACTGGGGTGAGCAGGGAAGACTTGCGTTGAGCATTTGGCTTATCATCCTGGCGTATACTCCTAGCACAGGCTGCGCCAAGATTGGGAAGTGACAATGAGAAGAAAAAGGGGAGTCAAGGTAAACAACAAAATCTCAGTCATCCGAGACGTAATTCTTCTGTCCCCTGGGCCATCATGAATATATTGATAAAGGAAGGCGGGAAAGAGCAAATGGTTTGGCTTCTGAGAGCAGAGAAGGAAGGGGCAGACAAATGAGGAGTGAGTCTAAAGGAGTCCTCACCCAGCACAGAAATACAAGGGGAGCAATTTTAAAAGAGCGCTGCTCCTCCCTAGTCTGCTCATCTGCAGAACTGAACTTAAGTTAAATTGGACTAAAATCAAACAAGAACAGCGCCGTGCCAAACACTTTTTGAACCTTCGTCCAAGCTCAACTATTTTTAACTTAAAGAAAGATTTGGGGTACTTCTTCAAATTTATTATGGTAAAAGGCCATGAGCTACAGGTCCTGTCTTTGCCATAATAGTGGATACCCTCTCAATAAGCTCTCTGTTTTCTATTCGTTCATTCATTGGATCGTTGGCTCAGCCATTAGCACACATTGATTATTGTTCATTGGTAATCTACTCTGTGCAGGACATGGCATTGCCAGGTATTGTGTATGAGCAAAACAGACAATTCCTGTCCTTACACAGCTCTAGACTGTGGGGAAAACACAATTAACCCAAAGGCAAATAAATGACTAAGGATGAAGTGCTACGGGATGGAAGAGACCTTCATGAGACTAAGAAGGCCGACCTGCTCAGGGAGGTTATAAGGGGCTTCTCTGAGAAGGGGGCACAGTGGGGCCACTAGCCACCCAGATGGTGAATTCTCCTCCTGGGCACATAGGAAGGCTACATGCCGAGCCTCTCGCATCTAGATGAGCTCCTGTGGGCGGAGGGCACAAGTGATGGTTCCCACTTCCAGGCCTGGTCTGAACAATCCTCCACACATTCCTTACTTCTCATCGGGTTAGAGTGGATAATCCTGGGGAGGGTCCCAAGAAGGCCAAGAGAATAGAAGGGTCATGTGCTGGAATGGCTTGGTGGCCACGTGGAACATGGGGGAGTCCCCATTTTTACCTCTGATTTGCACCTACAAACACCAACCACACTGGGCTGTGACCTGTGGGGCGGATAAATTTCACTGTTTTAAACCACTAAGACTTGGAGTTGTAAGTGACACATATTCTGAATAACGGAGCGGGGTGAGATGCATTAAGGCCTGAAGGATGCAAAAGAGTCAGCTGTTGGGAGACCTGGAATAAGGGTTTTAAGGCAGAGGAAACAGCATGAGCCCACGGCAAGGCAGAAGTCTGAGAAACAGATAGAAAGCTGCAGGGGCTGGAGCCAGGTGAGTGAAGGAACAGTATGAGGTCAGGCTGGAGTGACAGGAGGGGCAGCTAAGGGAGAGACTTGTAGACAATGGCAAGGAGTTTGGGCTCACTCTGTTCCCCCCATACTTTTACAGCTCCTCCAATGCAGTTATCTGTGGGCCAGGGTACCCCGTAGCTACCATGCAGCGATTTACTTAAATGACCAAAATCCAGAAAGATGTAACACTAAGCGTATTAGTTTCCTATTGCTGCTGCAATAAATTACCACAAATTTAATTGCTAAAAACAACATAAATTTATTAGCATATACTTCAGGAGGTCGAATTTCAAAAGGGTAGCTTTGGGCTGAAATCAAGGTGTTCGAATGGCTGCGTTCCTTCGGAAGGTTCTAGGGAAGAGTCTGTTTCCTTGCCTTTTCCTAGAAGCAGCCTGCAAGCCTTGGCTCATGACCGCTTCCTCTATGTTCAAATGCCAACAGCAGAGCATCCTCAGATCTTTCTCTGACTCTCCCATCCTCGCTTCCCTCTTTCACTTAGAAAGGCTCCTGATTACCTTGGACCTGCCCAGACAATCCAGGATAGTCCCCCTTTCTGGAGGTCAGCTGATTGGCAAATTTAATTCCAGCCTCACTTCCCCCCGGCCATATGGACAGGTTGCAGTTACATACAATGATTTTAATTTAGATTTTTTAAATTAGGCTTTTCAGAATGTGTAAAAGAGGTTGCAGACAGCTCCTCTCTCCCTCCCCCCGCCCCCAATTATTTGAAGTGATTCTGGATTGAGGGCAATTAGAATGAAAGAAAACCGGGCTGCTCAAGTCTCAGTTTCCTAGATCTGGTCAAAGGAATTCGCAAAAAGAGAAACAAGGAGCATTGATTAGTATGATGTCTCTGGGTACACCCCTCTCCTGCTGTCCCCACAGTGCGGGTTTGGGGCTGACCCTTTAAAAATGTCATCACAATAGAATTATATTCTTAAGACTGAGGGTACTTGGACATTACCAACCACACCTAAGACACAGAGGGCTAATTATTATGTACACGCTTCAGACCTCTGGAGGGAAAAGCTCACTGTTGTGTTAGAGGACAGAAACCTGGCCACTTGATATATTTTTGGTTTCTTAGGACTGATATATCTTTGAATTAAAAACTTCATCTAAAAAAAAAAAAAAAAAAGAAACCTGGCCACTCGGCAGAATGCAAATCGCCCAGAGCAATTCCACCAGAGCCAGCCTGATTACATTCCCAAGTCACTCCTCAAGGAAACTAACAAAGCTACTGGGACGGGAGGGAGTTGGGAACCATTCTGACATATCAATTATCCTGGATTAAGTGGTCTGCCATGACATTTAAATAATGAACAAAACGCTTGGAAAATCTCCTCGGACACAAGATCCCTGGATGGTTGCTCTGGGAGGTTGGATCTGTCACGAGTCACGGATGGAGCTGTTCGCGCAGCATCTGGTCTACCACCTTGTTCTTTCTTGTGGCACCGGGATCGCCTGCTAAGTCCCTGAGTTTATACTCACTTTCCTGGCAACCAGCTCTCTTTAGTGATACATCATACAGAGTCTTTGTCTTCCCATCACCATCCCTCCTTCTACACTTTTTGTTTTGTAGGCTCTTTTTGTTGTTGTTGTTATTGAACAAATTAATTAATCAGAACATTCTTCTTCCCTTTACACGATGCCAGTACTTCCGTTTTCAGGAGATAACCATGATTAACTTCCCAGGAAATGCTTCCCTGACTACAGTTTTTCAGTTTGAAACACCCTCCCAGGAAACTGATAAAGCAATATGATGCTTTCAAGTCTGCTTCTTAAGACACAGCTAGTTTGGGGACCAAAGACGTATTGGCTGTCGCTGTGTGCTACCAACAAAATCAATGAATGCTTACATATTAGCTTCCAACCAAATCCTAGAGGAGGCTGCACTCACAACGGGATCGAAAGCAAATCACAGTACTGGGAACTTTCCGAGACATGTGCTCGAAACCGATTTTGTATTTTTCCCAAGTAGATGTGAATGGTTCAAATATGAACACAGAAATCTCATGCACAATAAGATTCAAGTATGTGTCTAAAATGACTTGAGGAGGTGGGGACAGAGGAAGAAGGAGAGAAAAAAAGAGACAGGAAAAAGAAAGAGGAGAATCAGTATAGGAAGGGAAGGGAAGGGTAGTGGGGAGAGCACAGGAACCAGAGGAGGAAGGGGAAGTTGAAGGGAAATCAACAGAGACCCGCATTATGTGGACGTGCTTTCTTCTCTACAAGAATAAAATCTGGCTGTGAAGAGTTACTTTCTGGGCAGGGTATGTGGCTTGCTACACCAGTAAACTTTGTCAGACTTTACATTCTGTGCCATGCAAACCAAATAGCTGACTACAATTGCTTTGATTACTTGATCTCTAAAAATTATCCAGCTATAGACTCCACTTCCACTTTGTCATGCTTCTAAGATTTAACAAATGCAAATTTTTTCTTATGAATCACAAGCTTTGTAATAAATCAGGGTAACTGACAAAATGGGAAAAAAACACAAAATTTGTCTTTGTCACAGAAGAAACTATCCATGTGGAAATGCTGGGAGCTGGATAATTATTTTATGATTTTCAGCATGTGAAAAAGGAACTGCAGATGAAAAGGGGGTTCTTTTTATGCATTCCTTCCAGGGCTCCTGCCAGGATTGCCCGGCATAGTAAGAGCTTAAATATATTCAAATATATTTGTTGGATCCAGATATTTGTATCTCTTTGAAACCTTAATATACATAACTATTATTCTGAACAAGCAAAATTCCAGGCCTATCAGCTACTTTATTTTTTTGTCTCCCATTGTCCAAACTTTACCTTTATTCTAGTTAACTCTTCCCCTGCCCTGAAAGAAATTCAGGGCGAACCCCACGTCTGTGAGATTGCTTCTAGAGAGTGCGTTTGCCAGCAACCCCACTCACAAAACACAGCATGGGGTAATTAATATGTTCGGTCCAGTATAATGATGTATGAAACCCGATCCAAAGTCACAGCTTCCCCCATTTCCTGGCTCAGGCTGCGCCTGGCTGGCTGCCCGAGGTGGCAGAAGTCTCTTCCCTCCCCTGCCCTTTTCTCCTTCCTCCTTCATCTTGCCCGCTGAGGTGCCAGCTTCCTCCAGAGCTGGGTGGAGGGGAAAGAGAGTTAGGAAAGGTCTCACTGGGTTTCTGCTAAAAGATGACTTAGGGGGTCTAACTGCAACTGTTTAAAGCACTGCTGACCCTGGAACAGCTCAGGGTGAACCATGACAGCACACCAACCCCTCAACACAGTCGAAATCTGAACGTTAGCTGTCGACTCCCCCAGAACTTAACTACTAATAGCCTACTGATGACTGGAAGCCTTGCCAAGAACATAAATAGCTGATTAACACATATATTGTATGTATTTTACAATCAAGTAAGCTAGAGAAAAGAAAATATTATTAAGAAAATCATGAGGAAGGGAAAATACATTTATAGTCTTCATTGAAAAAAACCTGCCTATAAGCATCCTCTGCCCTGACAAATTCTAAATCCCCTGACAATGGGCCCCCAAGGTGACAGTATGAGAGCAACCTGCCCAGGAGGTTTTCAGGCAGTGAGTCAGACCCTAGTCTGCTGCGCCCTCCAAACTGCGGACCGCTGGGCTTGAAGACAGAGGCAGGCTTACTCCTATCTTTACTGGAGAGGATGACGTTTTGAGCCTAGCACACGGTTTGTTCCAAAATTCTAATTCTTCACCTTGCTGCACCTGCAGTGTAGGGGAGGGGTCAGGAGTCACAAAGAGGCTTGCGTGCGTGACTTTTCACTCCCACTGGGGGTCTTTCCCAGGTCCTGAAATGACGCATTTGCTGTATCGGGGACTCAGCCAACACTGAGATTAAAAAGGTTCCATTTTCGCAGTATTTTATAAGCATATTCCATTTTACCCTAAAACATGAAAATCTGATTTCCAAAGCAGATTAATCCAGAAAGTTATTCTCCACTTGATCACATTTTATAATCTTTCCCTCTGTGGAGGTATCTCTCACTACACATGGTGCTTGGCTAAGCCTCTTGGAATGTTTTTATATCTGCTCTGTCTGTTATTTTTGGTTTCTTAGCTCTCAGCTATGCCTCGTATGATATAAATCTCCCAGGGACACCAAGGGACAAGGTTTTCGTCATCCGAGGATTTGGTTTGGGTCACTAATTTATGTCCTCTGTTCTCCCTGAACTTCTGTTAAACCGTGGATTTGAAACATGACAGTTAGGAAAATCTTCTGAAATACTAACCCAGGTGGCGTTTTGTGTTTTCTGTTTTGTATTTTGTCCCTATACCCAGTGACCCTTGCTCATTCCATCAACCGGGACGACCGCTTTCATTACCTTTGAGAGAAGGAATGACACAGCTTAATGGCAGAAAACAAAGAAATCGATTCTTTTCTATTTCAAAATCCTGGGTCCTAGAATGGGCTAAAGATGTGAAAGAATGGGTATTAGAGTAAGCAGAGGCTCTGGTAAAGTCCATGGGCAGAGGGAAGGTAGCAGACCAGTAGGAAGGTGGTAGAAGTGTGTTAGGGGCTGGAGGGTCCCTGAGAGGTGGCCCTAGGCCCCACACACCTCCAGGCAGAGCTCAGACAGGAGTGGACCAAGGAAACTCTCTGGTAGAACTGGGACATGGGAAAGCATGGAGGGGCATGGCTCTCTGAGGGTGGAGGTGTCCCCTGTTGTGCCTGGTGAGCCCTAATGCTGCAGTACATCCTAGGAACAGGTGAGTGACCCCCGTGCCTCCCAAAGGTAACACACACAAGGAGATGTGGTCACGTGTAGCTCTAATTGATATCATGCTTTATGCGACAAGCTGGCTCCTGTGTTTTATCAAATGCCTCCAAACAACACATACTTTAAGTGAGTGAAGACAAGGTGCTTACTAATTAAAGACTCCCTGAAGAAGAGCTTTTGGAAAAGATCCCTTTCGTTATTAGAATCATTACCTGCTAGTTTATCTGCTACAGAGTTTCATGTTTTGGTGGTGTTTGAGAAGGAGAAACTCTTCATGTCTGAAAAATGAATCATCCCTGTCTTGTTTTTTTAACTCTACCATTTTCACTCATCATATTATTTGGTTGGCTCAAAATAATGTCCCTGAACCACTCAACGTTGAGAAAGAGTGCAAAGGGGCACTGTTTCCCCAAGACAATCCATTCAAAGCCAGTGTCAAAGGCCCAGGGAGAGCCCACGTGCCCCAATGGGCCACCCAACCTGTCCTTCTCCCCACTTCCTCTCACCAGCTCACCCTAGTTTCTCATATTTCATCAATGGTCAGGTCCTGTCTCTTCTCCTTTCAGGGTTGTTCTTGCCTCACTCTCTTCTCTGTTTTCTCAGAAATGCTCTGGTTTAAGACGTCATCAACTTTTGTTTGGTGTCTTGCCTCCAGTCTCCCTCATCACTCCTTACCATCGCCTCCACTCTGAAGTGCACCCTCCTGAGCTTGACAAGTAAGACCTTCCATAATCTGACCCCCATCTTTGTTCCCGGCCTCACTTATGCTCCTGTCCCTCCTGTGCCTTGAGTTTTCACGAAACCCCACTGGGTTTCCTCTGGGTTCCTGCCTCCAAGTCTTTTCTCCTGCTATTCGCTCCATCTCCTCCACTTCTCCTTCTTGGAGACTCAGGCTCTCATCTATACTCTCTAGGAGAGGTCTTGATTTGTCTCTTAAAATGCTTTTCACTCTCTGCTTTGTGTATCAGTTATCTGTGTTTATACCTCAGCCCCCCATGCCTCCTACCTAATAAAATCTCAACAAAATATAGGAATTATCATGGGATATCAAGAATTATCAACAACCTCACTTTACTCTTACAAAAAGCCAGAATTTTGAGTTATGTGCAATAATAATAATAATAAAATACATTAAAGACATGCTGTTCTTTCCCCGTCTGTTTTCTATGATCCCAAGACTCGTAAAAACAATGACATCTCCAACCTCATTTGACACCTAATCAAAATGAAGCACAAAGCTAGCAAGAGACTAAACCAATGCCACTGTATCAGATAGACAGGAATTCCTGAAAGTGCTAGAAAAATGTAAAGCATTCCCGAAAACGCAGCTCAGCCTGGCTGTGCACCCCTCACCATGGTCTCTGGACAGCACTACCTATGAGCTCAGGAATGCCTTGATTTATGTGAATCATGTCAAACGCACTCGATAAACAACCTTCAGATGAAACAAAAGAGAGTGTGTTCTCTCATGGCAACGGGCATCCCCATAGATCACTACTAGTGATGTTCTTTAGGACACAGGCCCCTTCTTTTTTGTGTGTGAACACAGGAAGTCTGATGTATTGAGGGGCCATTATTATAGTGATCTACCACCGTAGCTTTTAAGATTCCTCTGAGAATATATGTAGAAAGCTTAATGGTCTTCCTTACATCAGCTAAAATAAGAATCCATTGCAATTGAGATACTTTCTGGCTTTTAAATTTAAGGATATTCTAGAGATAGATGCCCCTTCTTAATCCAGAAGAGCCATTAATGGGGCATCCCCCTGGGTTTTCTGGGCTCCCGAGCACAAATCTCATCTCCAGTCCAGATTCTGTCTCAGAGGTACCTTCGGGCACAACATCAGGCTAGTGGCAGAGTATCTCAAGGAGGGTGGGCATGTTGTAAGTCACTATGTACCTCTGCAAGGTAACTCATAAGAACCTCCCTAAATATCTGGCCCCCTCCATTATGCCTCTTTGGGCTGCTAAATAGATTTAGAGCACTTTATCTCTTTCGTCCCTCACTTTTTCAATGGAGAACACGGAAGCCACGGAAAGAAGCATTTTTCTGATGTATACAATGGAGAGGAGCCCAGCCCGGTGGCAAGCACACACCTGCAGGCCAGAGCTAGCATGCGTTAGGCAAATGCTCTCTTGGGGGTACCTCTGAGCCCCTCTGCAGTGCCCGACAGCTCTCTGTTGTTCTACTCCATAGCCCTTGGCAAAATACAGATTATTTACCCAACATCACCAGGAATCCTTACAAATATAGCACTTTAGGATACATTTAATAAAACATATTCGGTATAACTAGATTTTCAAAAAGGTGATTCAACAGGAGCAGACCCTCCCCCTTTTTGAGTAAATTTCAATGTGGGCTTCTCACTCCCAGCACATGTTTCTCCAGCGTGGACTATTTCCAGCATGCAGAGCTCATGGACAGCTCGGCCAAGATCAGGCCAACTTCACCTCCTCTGGGACCCCATGGCCAACAACTCTGACATCAGTGAGGCCTCCCACAAGACCCTGCTGGCTCCAGGCCGGCCCGTTGCTAATCTGCCTAATCCTTTCTGCTGGCAAGGGCAGTGATGGTGAGGCGGCCAGATCTGCATGAGTCAGTAATCTGCTTCTCTGGTGCTCACTTTTCCTAGCCCTACAACAGATATCAGGAGAAGAGACGGGTAAGTAAGCTCAATAGCGAGTATCTCTGGGATTCATCTAAGTGACCAGGTGCAACATTGGTAGAAAAAGCCTCAAGAATCCTCCCTAACCATGACTGGATTGCTTGTGGTTTTATCTATTTTTCCTGACTCCAGAGATTTCTGCTTGTGTAGTGTCTGAGCAAGAACGGCCCGGTATAGACAACATAACATTTTAGGCCTCCAGACAACATTTCAGAAACGCAGAGGTCGAAAGCCAGCTCCATGTCACAGGACCATCTAGGGAAGTTGCTGACCCTGTTTTCTCCTCTGCCGAACAAGAATAGGATGGCTCCCCAGCCTCTGTCTGCAGACAGGTCCGAGGGCATACGGACCAGCACGGGGTGCTCTGGATGAAGTAGGAGGCTTGGGCGTGGTGCACAGGTGCTTTCTCTTCAGAATGTCCCACTGGACAGAAAACAGGAGGAAAAGGAAAATATCCAGCAGAAGGGGAATTTAGAGCAATGGCCTTGAGCCTGATGAAAAAGGGTTTGTGTTCATTTTACCACAATTCTAACTCTGTTGAGTGCCTTCATTGCCCAAGGCATGTCTATGTGCAGAAACACAGAAAAGTAAAATACGACCTTTGCCCTCAGTGTGCATGATGTGCTGCTGTGAGCCCGTGTCTGTGTATTTTACCTGTGTGTGTGTGTCCATGTCTGTCTGTGTCTCCGTGTTCACAGCTAAGTGGAGGTACACGGCAGGTTCACAGCTAAATGGAGGTACACGGCAGCTTGCTCTTCTAGCCAGCACAGTCCATGGGGGAGTCCATGCTGACTGGTAGGGGTCTTGATAGGCTTCACGTACAAGTCTGCATTGGTGCTGGGCCTTGACGGGAATGAGCAGGCAGAAATAGAGGAGAAGGTATTTTTGGAAAAAGAAAACAATACTCGGGAAGAGGCAGGGAGGGGAATAGCACAAGGTGTGTGCATGCACCCCAGTGTGCATGGAGAATAAGACCTGGTAACCTTTGGGGTTTCCACTTGAGTCGGAAGCGCCAAAGACAGGCAGGAGGTCTCAGTGCCCTCTCAACCTGCACTTCCAATGCGCCTGAGTCAACACGAGCCCCATTAAAGCCAGCTCTCAGCTGCTTCTCTGCTTCTGCCCCTGTCACTCAGCTCGGCACAAAGATGACACCTTATTGAAGTGCTTATGAGACAGACTCTAAGGATTATACTTGGAATTAAAGTTTTGAGGTAGGGTTTCTGTGCACACAGAAAGGCTGGCAAAATAAGGAAGGCATTACACCCTTATTTTCCCTAAGTCAGATAACTATAAGAAAACTAGAAATCATTTAAACTCCTATAAGGGATGAGACTCACGTGGTTCCACGGAAGAATTTCTCCAGGCACATTACTAACAACATCGAGAACATTCATCATTAATTTAACAAATATCTATCGAGCACCTATCTTGCCCCAGGCTCTGCTCTAGGCATCAGGGATATGGTAGAAAACACAACAGGTCACCCCTCAACTCCCATGGAGCTTGCAGCCTAGCAGGTGGTGACTGACCATAAATAAAACAAACAAGGAAAATAGTAACCCAGATGACGAGCTGTGCTATGGAGAAAAGGAGCGGGAAGAGGACATAAGTAGCACCGGCGACATTTGAGCTAACGCCTGAAGGACGAGAAGTGGGGAGATCCAAGCAGATAGGGAGGAGAAGAGCATCTGTGGCAGAAGAAACAGCAAGTGCAAAGTCCCTGACATGCACCTGACGTGGCTGAGAAACCACAAGAAGGCCAGCGGGCTGCAGCTGAGTGAGGGAGGGGGAGCGCAGGGAGGTGTAAGGATAGAGAAGTAGCAGCGATCAGGAGTCTGAGCAGGAGGATGGTTTGTAGAGTGCGGATTGTGGGAGCAGAGAGAAATGTTTTGTGGTGGAAGAAGCTGGTGATGGATATTAGTAGGTGCGGCAGAGAGGCCGAGTGGGGTGTGGACTGAGAATGGAGTCTCGAAGTTAATGCTGTGGGGGTCGCTGGTAACTCTGCTGGGAGGCATTAGGTGGAGAGATGAGGGCAAGAGCCTCAGGAATTCAAGGCAGAGTGGGAGCGAAGAAATGGACTACAGAGTGTTTTGCTGAAGAGGAAGCAGAGAAACAGAGTCATCACTGGACAAGCAATGGCAGGAGAAGTTGTTTTTATACGAGGAACTTATACCACTCAATAGCAGGAAGGTAAATCATACAATTATAAAATGAGCAAAGGACCTGCATAGATAGGTTTCCAAGGAAGACATGCAAATGGCCAACAGGTACATGAGAAAGCTCCATATCATCAGGGAAATGCAAATCAAAGCCACAGTGAGATTTCACCTCACACCTGTTAGAATGGCTGTCGTCAAAAAGCAAAAAAGCGTAGGTGAGGGTGTGGCAAAAACGAAACCTTTGTCTACTGTTGGTGAGAATGCAAACTGGTACAGTAACTATGGAAAACAAAATGAAGATTCCCCAAAAATTAAAAATAAAACTACCATGTGATCCAGCAATTCTGCTTCTGGGTATATATCTGAAAAATAAAATCAAATCACTATCTTGAAGAGATATCTGCACCTCTTGTAGCATTATTCACAGTAGCTAAGATATGGAAACAACCGAAGTGTCCCTTGATGAACGAATGGATAAAGAAAATGTGATTTATATATACTCAGTGGAATATTAGTCAGCCATAAAAAGAAAATCCTGCCATTCTCGACAATGTGGATGAATCTTGAAGGCATTGTGCTAAGTGAAGTAAGTCAGACAGAGAACAAAAAGTGCTACATATCTCATTTATATGTGAGGTCTGAAAAAAGTCAAACTCATAGAAACGAACAGCATGGTCACCATAGTTGCCACACTGTGTTGTACGCTGAAAACTTGCTAAGAGAGTAGATCTTAAATGTACACACACGCACATACACACACACACAGACACACGGTAACTATGTGATGTGATAAGTGTTGACTAATATTGTGGTAATTATTTCACAATATATATGTAGATGCAATCACCATGTTGTAGACCTTAAACTTGCACACTGTTATTGATCAGTTATATCTCACTAAAGCTGGTGGGGGGCTGGGCGTCTAGAAAAGGAAAGAATGGTAGGAGAAAGAGGAGGGTGAGTCAGGCAGGGGCTGAGGCATTGACTCTGAGCGAGGAGGGGATGTACCATGATCTGACTCACATTATTTTTAATTAAAAAAATTACTTATTTTACAGAGACAAGAAAGAAGGAAAGGAGAAGGGGGTGGCGGGGGAGAGAGAGTTGTTGCTCCACTTATTGATGTATTCATTGGTTGATTCTTGTATGTGCCTTGACTGGGGATCGAGCCCACAATCTTGGTTTATTGGGATGACACTCTAACCAACTGAGCTAGCTGGCCAGGTCCTGATCTGAGTTACATTTACCTACATTTTAGAAACTCCACATTTTGGCTTCTGGGTTCAGAAGACAGGGAGGCAAAGGAGGAAACAGAGAGGCCAGTTAGGAGGTTATTGCAATAATTTCGGATGGAGACGAGATGTTTTGGGGATTTTTTTCAGGGACCAGAGTGGTAGCAATGGAGGTGGGAAAACGATCAGATACTTAATATATTTTGAATATAGGAAAGTGTGGGAGAGTCCATAAAGCACAGGGTTTATTGTTTTCCCTCCAAACGAATACAACAAAACCAAGAGATGTTATTACAGCATTTAACCCAAACATCAATAACATTAGAGCTGCTTTTGCTGACAATAATCCAGTTTTTAACTAGCAAGGACTATTCTAGAACTGTGGCGATATCAATAAATGATGCCAGAGAATACATAAAAATCCACTGGCACCGTAAAGCATTATAGAAATTGAAGCTGTAGTTAAAAGCTAGGCATCTGTGTCTGTTCCAATAAGCCAATTGTCAGGAATGAATCAATAAATCACAAAATGTGTGTGGCAAAATATTTCAAACTTTCCAAGATCAAAGACTGGATAGTAAAATATTAACTTGATGTCCTTTTAACTTTCTTTTCTCAATATTTATTAGTGCTTGACCTCCCTTGAAATGAGAATTCCATTAGAAGCTCTTTTGATAAATGGATTGAAAGGTTGCTCAGAGCACTCCATCGTCACTGTTTCCCAGTCTCCAGTGAAACACTATTAGTCTGCATTTTACAGCAGCTCTCCTTGGCGTATCAAAAACACGCATCTCTACCTGACACAGAGACGAACTAAGAGACCTGTCCTTCCTCTCACTCCTCTGCCACCCACAGCCAGAGTTACATTCTTACAGATAAAGCAGGTACGTGCATAGCAAGGTGAAAGCGTCATTATAAAAAATGTCCATTCCTGGTCATTCACAAGGTCTGTGTTAAACATATCAATCCAATACCTAGGGCTTGGAGCAACCAAAATATAGGAGAATCCCAGTTCCTTCCTTTGACATTTATAACAGGAGATAATATGTACAAAATGTCCCGGAGAGTGGAAGGCAGAAACCCCTTTCTTCTCTTTCTTTATCTTAGGCTTGACTTTGGAAGCACTAGCTGCTAACCTTTGTCACGCAGGTGTTCTGTGCCATCCTAAAGGACACATATGTAGGGCAGGTTCCTGCAAGAATCATGGCAGTGTTTGTCCAGACAGTTAAACTTCTAGAATTTCATGCTAAAGAAACCATCAAAGATGCATAATGGTTGAGCTGCAAGAATGTTCATCACAGCATGATTTATTTGAAAGGAAAATTGGAATCAACCGAAATGTTTAACAAGAGGTGACTGGTTAAAAAACCTAAGTTCCATCTGTGCAATTAAACTATGTGTAGCCATTAAAAATGATGTCAAGTACTTAAAGACAGGGACATATGAACACAGTGAATTTTGAAATAAAATTAATATGAATGGTCTGAGCATGTTTTTATAAAAAGAAACTATATATTTACATGTATATATGCACATAGAAGAAAATTAGAAGTATATACATCAAGAGATTTATATGATTATTTCTACTGCAGTTTTTTCAGGGAGATTGTCCTTTTTGCTCATCTGTACTTTGTTCTGATTTTTCCATAGGTACATTTTGTTACTAGTGTAAGTGGAAATGGGTCAGTAGAAGTTACTGAACATGATTCCTTGTGGCACCCAAATCTCATAGAAAGTCTGCCTGGCCAAATGCACCCATATGGTTCCTGACCTTGCTTGCTTTCCAGACATGTGGTGAGGTTGGTGTTTAAGCCGGAATGTGGCCCAGAGATCTGTGGGCCACACCTGGATCTGTGACAATCTGCTCAGCAATCAGGCTGACTGTATTCTTCAGGCGGCATGGGCAAGCCTATGGGAATGGCAGCAGAGATTCAAGTCCCAACAGAACCACAAAGAACAAGGCTTGAACTATACGTGTTAATTCCAAGTGGGGCATCTCATAATGTTGGTTGTCTTTGCATCCAAGCAACTGGGATTGTCCAGCAACAAAATGCAGCCAGAACATCTTTGGGAATAAGGGTGCGGGCCCAAAGGGGAAAGAAGGAAAACTCCAGAAAGGGAACAAAAATCCAGCCAGCACTTATTTGACTGAAGGAGCCTTGTGTTATAACACAGCACAGCCGTTAGGGAATTTCCAGGTAACATCAGGAACAAGCCTCAATACAGGGGCCAAAGCAATTTCCAAAGATTCCTGTAATTTAAGAATAAAGTCTCCAAAGAACTACATTCTTCTACCTTGAACTTCAAACAAACTACTTTAAAAGCAACACTAAAAACATCAGACAGAAAATGGATTAAGTGCATGCGCCATCGGTAAGACCTTGCTTACCACAAACTTAATTAGTTGTCCCAAAATGGGTTGCAGGTTTGTCTGGATTTACTGATAGGCCTGTCTTGATAAATGAGAGTGACAGACCTAAGGGGAGAAAGCTTCGGTTCTCTTTCTTAGTCACACTCAAAACCAAACCTTCAGGTAAAAGGCATAAATGAGTAGCTATGCTTTGCAAAGCAAAACAGGGCCGTATCTACAGGCAAAGCCAACCCCAGGAAGCACTTTCATCTTCCTTGCTATCTATTTGAATAGAGAAAGCACAGGGCCTGTTTGTCTTAGGAAACAGTCAGATTTTCCCTTTGGGTAAAGTTCATTCCAAGTATTTCCTCTATGCCATCACCCTCTGTTCAGTTCTCGAATTTGCTCCTATTGGATTTTGGCCTGTTTTTCACTTCTGAGCAGAGGGCACAGCAAAAGCTCTCCCATTAGCGCACTCATGCCTACCCTCAGTCCTGCTGGCCCTTGTGGGGCTGCCAGCATCCCCTCTCGGGGACATCTGTTGCCTTGCCTAAACCAAGAAGCTTCCGAAGCATGTGACTGGGTCGTGCAGAAGCAGAGAGCCGCCTCCAACAAGAGGCGTCTGTCCACCTCGCTGCTCCCCTGTCATTTCCTCCCCTAGCCTCAGCCTCAACAAGTGGCTGAGCCTCACACAAGCTGTCAGGGACAGATGCTATGTGAAAAGAGGAAATTGGACTCAAAGCTGCTACAGCTTTTTTAATTAAGTCCAACCTAAAAGCCAAAGAGTGGGGCATGAGATGAATATTTCCTTGCAAATAAACACCACATTTCAAAAACAAATGCATGGGTTTGGTTTAGCAGGCAGCTTAGTAGCTTTCTCAAATGCCACCTTGTTCCTCATTCAAGGGCTCCAATATTTTTGCATCTGCCCTGGAAAATGCGTTCTGCATTGGTACATTGGTATCCTGAGTTTTCTTTTGTTATTTTCTTCCTCGGCTGTCCCTGGGCTACTTGCCTTGGCAGGGTGAAGTGTCGCCACACACAGCCAAATGCTCGCTCGCATCTATTCATCGCTCGCTCCCCGACTCCACAAATACCCACCTAGTGCCCACTCCATGTCAAGCCTGGCGTTCCGTTCCAAGAAAAGGCAGAATAACACACTTCTGGCTTTTCTCTTCCCAGTTCCCTGAGCTAATTCTAGTCATTTGCTTTGTGTCTGTGCCTTTGTCTCTGTTCTCTCTAGTTTACTATCTGTTTTCTATTCTGGTTCCTTATTGTTCCTCTCTACATGCTGCCTGCTAATTAAAGCTCACGAGAGGCCCAGGACTTCGGCTGTACTTCTCAGCTGAAATGGCCAAGATCCTTGTGGATTATCAAGGGCAGTGAGGACTTGGGGAAAAGACCATGTGGATTTTTAGAGCGAAGAAAATAGGAAAAAGACAAAACAACACCTCTCAGATGCAAAAGAAAAACAGAGGAAAAACCTGGAATATATATACTATAAATTCTAAGATAAGCACAAAATACAGATGGATCTCATTAAGATTTACTATTTTTCTAATTTTCTTTCCACCATTTCGACCACAGAGAAAATTAAATGTATTGCTTAAGGTGCATGAGAAAGTTTTTATAGATTTCAAAATCCATGAGGAAGGAATCTCAGGTGTCGCATTGCCTGTTTTACAGGCTAGGCTCCAAAGAGAAGGACTTGTCCGAGACCACGGATGAGGTAGGTGCCAAGGTCAAGGTCGAGCCCCAGCTTTTCTGATTTGCTCCCTGTTCCATATTTGCACCCATTGCCCCAGCTAGCTACCCTCTTCCCCAAAAGAGCGTTTTCTATTATATCGACATTTTACATTATTTTATGATTTGGGGTAAAGGAGGTAAAGCATAAGTTTGCTATGAAAATCTAATGACAATGTTCTGAGTTTTCTTAGTAATAATGACATGCAGCATATTAAAAGAAATTCTGAAACATAAACTTGAAACAATTGTATCCAAGAAGATGAAAAAGAGAAGGGATTAGGCTGCTCCAAGATCATAGTTACCTTTGGATAACAATCAGGAAAAAAAATATCTGACGGGATTATTTTATATCTTAGTCTCATTGAAAAAGTCAAAACTTAAAACTGAATAAGCATTTGATTTCACTGAATCTACCAGTTATGACTCTACCAGTTTGGGTTAAGGGACAAAACAACACGACAAAATTGGCTAACACAGAAAGACAACAAATACATTGTTCTTAGAAGTGAAATATCAGGAAGTGAGTCTCATTTCAGGCTCGGCTGCACGCAGAGCTCAAATGATGACTGACAGATGCATGGTCCACACCGAAGCTGGATCCTGTTCTTGGCATCTCACATGACTCACCTAATCCTCACAGCAACTCCAAGAGTAGATGTAACGATTCTCACTTCACAGATAAGGAAACTGATGTGCAGAGACCAACGGTCCTGAGTGACCTTATCAGTAATGACAGAGAATTTCGGACTCAAACAATCTGGCTCCAGAGTCTAGATTTTAATCACTGCCTCCTCATGTCACCAGAATCTAGTTTTGTACTTATTTTTTCCATCTCCTCTTCCTCTGCTTCCATTCTCTTTGAGATTCTCCCCTCCTGGAAGCAGACAGCTAAAACAGCGTGAGCCTCAAAACTGACAGTCTCAAGTTGAGCAAAAAAGATCATGGGTTTCTTTTCCAAAATGTGTAGTTTAAAAGTCTCTCTGGATCTCATTGGCTTGAACAAAACATTGAAGAGTGGAAGGCTTTGACTGGCCAAACCTAGGTCACACATCCGCATGGAGAAGAATGTGGCATCAACTCCACCCGAATAAATGGACAGAAAGAGAGGAGGTGAGCGGGCCTCCTCCCCCAGAGAAACTGGAATAGTCAGTAGAGACCCTGAGTGCACACTGGATGGTAAAAACGGCGGGTGAATGCTACATGGTCAAATTTCACCGCTATAATTAAAGTTCTTTTCTCAATAATCCAATAGAAGCTCTTGGTCTTCAGGTATTATAGACATTTGGTAAGACTTGTGGCAACTTTCATTTTTAAAACAGGGAAAGGTATATGAAAGAAATGAACCAAGATAGGACAATTGTGAAATCACGGACTACCTCTCCAAAGCCCATTCGCATCAGTTTTATGAATTCTCAGTGAACCGTGGAATCAGAGAGTCTTCACGTTTGGGTGGATATCGGAGTGCACCCGTCCCAAAATTCCCTATAGAGCAGAGGCTGCTCCTGGTGCTGCTGAGGACCACGGCCCCCACTTTCCAAGGTGGGTCTGAGTTTTCACCTTGCCTTGCTTTCATGTAAGGCACATGGCTGTCAGAGGAAGGGCAAAAGGACGGGCCAAAACGGGGCGATGCTGCAGAAGACACTGGCATTTACCTCCACCCTGCGGCACACACAGAACCATCCTCAGCGTTATCACTCCATGCCCCTCCCCACTCCATCCCCCCCGCCCCACCCCGGCAGATCTTGTTTTTAACTGCACGCCCCTCAGTTTGTCCTGATTTTCACACCAGAGGCCCTACTTCTTATAAAACACAAGATGGGTTCATCCTCTGAAATAAAGATGAGTCCTACCTCCATTTTTTAGGCACCCCAAAATTTATTCTTATCCTCTAAATACTCTCGATCTTTTCCCTTGGAAGTCTGAGTGGAAACAAAAAGTTGACAGAGAATGGAGTCATGAGAGGAAATACTGTTTATCTAAGGGGGACCAAACTGCAGATCAGTGGGTGTGGGGTACAACCTGGAAAAGATACACAGTGACCTCCTGGCTTGGGTGTCAGGGAACTGGACTCAACACTCCGTACCTGGACTCCAGGAAATATTACGTTTCTGAGGGTACCTTCGTGAGTGGGATGACAGCCAGCAGGCGATACAACTGGTTGGATTTGCGATGTTTGAAGGACCCAAACTCTGGAAGTGGGCCATCACTATGGTGCCGGAGGGCTCCGACCTCAGCCCTGTCCACCTCCAGAAGTCTGTCAGTAACCCCAGTGAGGATGTTTATGGCCCACTGGTCAAACTGAGAGCTGCGGTGATGCTGGGAAGGACAGCAATACCGTTGGGTGACATAATCAGGACCAGGCAAGGTATGTGCTAGATCGCTGATGAGACAGAACGGCAAGGAAAGTTAAGCCCAGGTCCACGTTAAAATAAACACACACGAGTCTGTGATTATGGAGACACACCTTAGCAGCCAAAGGTGTGTGCAGGGAGTTTTGGTTGACTGTACTTGTGGTATGAGTCAGCACGGCGCTGTGGTTGCCAAAAAGCTAATGTGGTCTAATGCCTCCCTGATGGAAACGGAACATGCAGACCGCGGTCTGTGTTGAGCATGCTCCGTTTTATGTGAAGCAGACCACACCAAGAGCTCCATGCTCAGTTCCTGGCCTTCCTCTGAGAGAAACCCAGGCGACCTGAAGCTCAGTATGGGGAAGGGACTGCAAACTCTCCTTAGGTCATGGAGAAAACAGGCTGATATGAAACACGAGAACTGTCTTTAATGATATGAGAAGCTGTCCTGCGAAAGAAGGATTCCATTTGTTCTGTGCTGTCACCTATGGCTGGACCTAGACCAATAGCAGGACTCATAGGGGAACAGATTTTCATGGAACAGAAAGAAGACTTTCCAAAGGAATGGTCCCCAGGTGGAAAGAAAAGCTTAGGAAGGCATTCGCACAGAGATCAGGAGAGGACAAGGATGTTGTAGAGGGAAACATAAGATCAGATGGTTTATTGGAGCACATCTTCTTTGACCTTGAAGTTTCAGGAATAAATGATTTTGAGGTGGGACTTCTCCTAAGACGCAGACTGGAGTGGTGGGGAAACAGGACCTCTGGCACCAGATTCATGGGGTTAAATCCCAGCATATTAGTTCCTTATTGTTGCCTAGGAGATGAACACAACTTCAATGGCTTAAACAACAAGCACTTACTAGCACACAATTACTATAGGGCTGCTCAGGGTCTCACAGGACTGAAAGCAAGGTGTCAGCTGGACATGTTCCTCTCTTTAGCTCTGGGGCTTCTTCCAAACTGGCAGAATTCATTTCCCTAATGAGGCTAATGACTGAGCTCCTTATTTCCTTGCTAGCTGTTGGCCAGGGGCCCCTCTTAGCAACTAAGGCCACTCTCAGATTCTTGCCATGTGACCCCCTCCATAAGCTTTCAAAAATGGCTGTTGGGTTCTTTAAGGTCAGCAAGATAATCCCTTGCTTTGATTCTCCTCCTTCAGGGAAAGCCTGGACCCTCTTGTAGAAAGCTCACCTGGTTAGGTCAGGCCCTCCCAGGAAAATCTCCCTTTTGAATAGTTCAGAATCAACTCATGTGGGACCTTACACATATCTTCAAAATCCCTCCCTCCTTGCTGTATAATGTAACCTAATTAAGAAGAGTGAAATCCCATTGTCGTCACAAGTCCTGTCCACACTGGAGGGCCAGGGATTCCCCAGGGTGTGTATGCAAGAAGCAGGAATTAGGTGGCTATCTTAGCATCCTGCCAGTCACACGTCGCTTCTCTACTCCTATTCTGATACTGGGCAGCCTGCTTGGCCTCTCTGTAACTCAGTTACATCATCTATAAAGTGGAGATGATGGTTTAATACACAATCAGGCATTCAGGGAGTTAATACCTACAGCAGTTATAACAGTAACCTGGCACCAGGTTAGCACCCAAGGAGAGCTGTAAGGTACTATTGTGCAGGAATACAAGGTATCCTTAGGAACGATTGAAGCCAGTGGGGGTCAGACATCGTACGGTCAATGTGCTCACAGGCAGGGGCTGCTAAAGTGGGTCAAGTACACAGGTTCGTGGAGAGGAGGCTTCTGTTTTCTGTCCTACGGGCCAGCTGCCCTATCTGCTGCCACTGTCACTATTTGGCTTTAATCTCCTCTGCCACCTGGGAGTCCACCACCTGCTAGTTTCCTTCCTATTCTCTGTGGGGGTTTTTTCCAATCTTTTTCTCCTTTCTCTGTTGCTTCTCTTATTATTCTTAGTTTTTACACTGGCAAGATTTGCTATTATTAGCCCAGCAAATAAGACTACGTCTTTCCCTCAGATCAGCTAACGTTCTGTCAGGTGATCTTCACACCACCGGTTCTTTTTGTTAGTATTCACGACCCACGAGCTCTTAAAAATGGTTTTTTTTTTTTTTTTGCTTGAGATTTTTCCCAATTCCTACAGTTATTAAAATTTGACTTCTTTTCCCTTCAGGTTAAATATTCTCCTTTACCAAACAGATAAATCAGAAAATAGTGTTTCATCTTTCAAAACAATTCAGCATCAGGATTTCCTTTTAATAGAAAAATCCCCTAGTAGGGTTAAAACATTATTCATTTTATAACAATTCATGTTCAAAAACAATTTTCAGGAACCCTTCTATGGCTCAATGTGACTCACTCCTGGTTCGCAATCTAGTTTGCCAATGAAACTATAATGAGAGGCTAGCACAGGGAGATAAAGGCAAAGCAATTTCAGTCTGCTGAAGTCAACATAAAGAGCCAGCACAGCTCTGGCTATCGGCAGGATTTCCAAATACAACACATTTCAGCCTGGTGCCCTGCACACAGTAGGTGCACAGGGGAAGGTTCCTGCGTTGAACGGAGGAGTTGTCTCAGTAACAATCTGTTGAACTGAACTGAGGCACTCTCTCAATAAGAGACTCAATTGGTGTTTTTTCTCCTGCCTACCACCTAACTCCAACGTGAAATAGAGCTTTCAAAACAAACACGAGAAGCAGCCGTAATGAACCCAGTACGGCACAGACGGCTTGTACAGACAAATGAGCTGACACGCATTATCAGTTACATCTTAGTGCCCACTGAAACCCAGTGACGTCAGAGCTCCCGTTCCAACTGGCTCCATCATGCAGCAGCGAGTCAACACAACCTCCTCTTCACTGCTGACGTAGGAGGCGGGGAGAGAGTCCAGGGAGCATCCTCACCACCCGGCCACCCCCAGCGCCCAGGCAGCAGAGGCTATCAGCTGTCACCCTGTGGTAGTCAATATACTGCGGCATCACACGGTGTGTGTGCCAGGAAACAGCACTGCCCCAAGGCCCTCTGTACTTGAGGGGAGATTAGACCACCAGGCACCTCCCCACATCAAACTCACCACTGATAAATATCTCTTAGAGGCCACGGCTGGACAGGGACCTACGGGGTCACCTTTTCCATGTAACTGTGTCACTGTTTGCACGAAAACATCTGTTTCCAAGTTTATTGTGGAATGTCTGTCTTCTCTCTCTTCTGAGTTGTAAGCGACAGAGCACAGGAACTGGGCAGAGCGTCTTGTACTCGGTGGAATATTTGTTCGATTAATAAATGAAGAAACAAATGAATGGAGTCTTATATCCTGGATGGTAGGAATAATGGCAAGGTTCACAGGGTGTTCAAAATACTCTGTAGCTCGCCTGGCTGTACATCTTATTTTAGTCCCTGGTGTAACTCGGTCCCTGCGCTCTACTCTCTGTTGCCCCACTCATAACCGATGTGCCTGGAAAGGCTCTCGACTCTGCTGGCTCTCCCTCCGCTCAGGGCCTGAACTGCTGGCGTGCTGCTGGGTTTCTGCTGTAGAACTGATCCCCTCCCTTCCCTTCCTCTCCCGTTCCCTTCCCTCCCTTCCCCTCTCTTCTCCCTTCCCATGCCCGTGGGGTAAACTCAGTCACGCTCTTCCATGGATTTAATTACCAACTACGCGTCATTTTTACCCACCCCCCTCTTGACTTCCAGCCCTCAATACCCACAGCCTACCTAGTGGGTAACTCCACCTGTACCTTAGACCCCTCAAACCCAACAGACCCAAACCTACTCCTTAGCTTCCCCCTGAACCACCAGCCTTCTCCTGTATTTTTAATCACAAGTTCCTCCTCACTCATCTTCATTATCCAATCAATTCTGTCCCCATGTGCAATCATACTTCCCACTCCTTTCCATCCTAGTTTCCACGTTCTTAGTTGAGGAGCACTTTATTTTTACAACAACCCCGCTTCCTTCCTGACTTCCCACCCCAATTCAGGATCCCCACCAGAAGATCTTCCTAAAACAGAAAGTGGATTGTGTTACTTCCCCAGTTCTATTGGTCCTTGTCAGCCATTAAAGCTGGGGCTCCAGACTGGTTCACAAATCCCTCTGCCCCTTCCCAGACTCAGCTCCCCCGGTCTGCCCCGCAAACTACTCGAGTCCCGCAACCACACCGCGTTCCCGCCCTGGGCATGCAGACCCACGAATGCCTGTCCTCCTGCGCTCCAGGTGCGGAACCTTCCGCAACCAACGCACCTCTTGCCCCCTGGGAAAACCTTTCCGTGAAGCCTTCCTCTCCGACCTCTCCACCCAGAGAGCTGTGCGCACGCCTCTCTGACAGCCCTTCTGATCAGGTTCTGTGGTTAGTTGTCTGTGTGATGGTCTCTGTCGAGTGAGGACAGAGCCTCATCCTGTGCCCCCGACACGTGGAACAAATTAGGGTCTCAGTGAGTGTCCGCTGGACAAATGCATTCTGATGTGTAAACAACTAACTCAAAGAGACACTTTGTGTACACAAACTGTTAATATCTCAGGTGCCACCTACACTAAGAGTGTCCTTTCAGTCTGGCATTTTGTGGTGTCTCTACACCCCATCACCAAGGACAGCTGACATACGAGGGAAGATAAGGAATGAAACCCATGCTTTAGTTTTCATATTTTTAGAGGGTTGGGGCATCATTCCAGTCACCATGAGCATTTCAGCAGCTCACCTTCCAGGTGCCCTTTTGACTTGGGAAATACAGAGAGTCTGTGACTTAGGATGCTCTGCTTACCCTCTTTTGACACTATGATGATGCAAAAATGATACACGTTCAGTAGAAACCATACTTCAAATTTGACTTTTGACCTTTTCTGGGCTAGTGATAAGCAGGGCTATCCTCTCCCACAACGCTGGGCAGAGGCAGGGAGCCGAAGCTCCCCGTCAGCCCCGCGATCGCGTGGGTCAACACTCCATGCTGTACAGTGTCCTGTGTCATAGGCTGTTTTAGACATTGTGTTTCATGTGCTCACATCCCATGATGTCTACAAAACACCCATCTGTGTCTCCAGCTTCTGGTGAGAAGAAAAGAAAGGCAGTGATCCTTGAGACGAAACTCAAGGTCATTGCCCAACTGTAGGGCAATGTCGGTGTTCCGAGCACACTTAAGCGAGGCTAAGCGATCAGGTTTGGCAGGTTAAGTGTGGTAAGTGCATTTTTTAACACAGATTTTCAGTCTTTTAATTCGGAGTGCTGAGATACGATAATCAATTGTGATAAACATTAATTATTAAAGTAGCCGATTTCAACTTAAGTTACTTCCAACTTATAGTGGGTTTATTGGGATGCAATCCCACCACAAGTAGGAGAGCATCTGTGATCACAAGCCACAGTTTCAGAAATACTACATTAATACCCCATCAGAGAAATTTAATTGATATACTGAATTCCTCCAGCAAAATGATACTATTATTCAAGCTACAAGCACAAGGGTAGGCGAGGAAGTGCGGCTCTGGGTGAGGAGGGGCTAGGGTCCAGACCCCCCGGGGGAAGGCTCTGAAAGGAGACAAGCTGGGGGGCTGCCAGCAAGGGGAGGCATGCTCCCACAGGGGGGTCCTCCTACCGACAGGTGGCAGCCTTGCAGGTCCAGATACTCCTCCTAATTACAGAGGACCTGGCTGCCAGCCAAGACCAAGGGGGGCAATGTTAACTCCTCATGGATAAGGACAGGCAAGCCAGGAGGGACCTCTGCCAAACAGGTGATGGTTCATGGCAGGATTTCAGACCCAGGGGGCAAGCGGGGTTCTCGACCAAGAAGAGCCCATCGGAGAAGCTCAGTCACAGTGACTGGGCCAACACCGCCAAGCCCGCAGGAAGGCTCAGCGAATTAGAGGGTCTAGAGGAACCTGGGGGGTTCCCTCCCAAGACATCACAGAAGCCAGGTCCACGAAGCAAGATGAGTTCTCACCGGCTATGGCAGAACCTGTGAATGAGCCACCTGACTATATCAGTCGTGGGCGGACTGTGGCTCACGGGCCCATTCCGGCCAGCCACCTGTTTTTTATAAATAAAGTTTTATTGAAACACAGCCATGATCATTTGTTCACATATTGTCCATGGCTTCTTTTGTTCTATGAAGGAAGAGTTAAGTAGCTGTGACAAAGATCACAGGCCTGCAAAGCCTTAAATGTGTATTATCTGGACTTTACCCAAGAAGTCTGTGAACCGTTGGTTCAGGAAATGCCCAGGCTGTACCTCAGACCAACTGAAATAAGAATCTCTGGTGGCAAGAGCCAGGCATGAGTCCTTTCTAAGCTTCCCAGGAGATGGTAGTGTGTGGCCAAGGTTGCAAACCACTGGTCCAGCCTGTGCAGCCACTCTGAGAACCGGCTGAACAAACCACAGGTTCAGTCTCCCTCTCGGCTGGATAAGTCACCGAGAAGGGGGCCAGAGCTTGAGCGCTGGGGACAGAAAGGCCTACTTTGCATCCTGACTCTGCCACTTACTAGCTCTCTGAATTAAACAGCTCAAGCCTTCTGCACCTCAGTTTCTCCATCTATAAAATGGGCATAGCAATGCCTACCACCCAGGGTTGATGGGAAGATTAAGGAGAAGAATGCATGTAGAGTGCTCAGCAGTGTGCCTGACACGTGACTGCATTTCCTAAATGGTAGCTAGAACAGGGGATGGGCAGGAGTTGCGCTGACAAGCTGCTGACCTCATCCTGGCTTAGAGCAAGCAGCAGCTGGAGGAGCCGGACAAGCTCTCAGGGCTGCCGCGTGTGGTGCCCAAGAGAGATGTTCATGTCAGAAGCTGAGCAATGGCTTGAAGATGCTGCTGGGAAAAGTCACTGTGGGTGTGCAATGACCAGACTTCTAGCTGGTGTGGGCAGGGGTACAGTCCAGGAGAGCTCAAGGGATGCCCCATGGCTAAACTCTGCCCACATCTCCCCTACTCTTGGGGCTCCCCATTTTTGGCCCTGGCTCACATTCTGGATGCCAGAGGCCTTGCAAGACTCTGGTAGCTCCTGGGGAATGCTCATTAGAAACCCGCACATCATACCCCCAATCCTGCTGCTCAGATCACACACTGGGGCTGTGGCGCAGCTACGGGCGCCAGATACCTGCCCTGCAGGTGCCTGCTTCCTGCCCACCTTGGCTCTGCCTCGGTGCCAGTCTGGGTTTGAGAGTCTGCTGCACTCTGCCAAACTGGTACCCAGGTAACACAGGAGGGCTCTGGTCTGCTATGCACAGAAAACGTCTCCGTTGGGTAGACAAGCTGGCTCTAGAGATGCTCCAACAATCTCTGTACCTTGGCCATTCAATTAAGAAGTAAAGGGCATGCACGCAGCAAAATTCTTGGGGCTCCTGGCTCAGCTAATGACCTGCACTGGTCAGGAAAGGTGGTCCCTGCAGTTCACAAACCGGCCTGGCTCTTGTCAGAATTGGTAACCTCTCTCATCTGGTACAAAGATGAGTGGTCCCTCAAATGCAGGACCAGAGTGCTTAGGCGCCCTGGCAGGGTTTGGTGACTCGCCAATTAGGAAATGGTAAACCTCCTCAGTTGGTCACAGCATCAGCTGACTGACCGAGTGGCGTGACTGTTTGCATATTGATTTATGGCTTGGGCTAGAACAGGATCAAGTTAAGTGACCAGTTCCAGAAAAGCCTGGCTAATAGCATCCTAAACGTAATACATGTGTAAGGAAGGGAGGCTTAGCACCACCCCAGGCCCTTACCCATGGGGCCCTGTGCCTAAAACTGGGGCCAGTTTGTCCTAAAATAGCTGGGGGGGGGTCGGGGTCAAGCAATGGGTAAAGGTCAACCACTCAACACAACTAGAAAATCCAGTGACCAGCCAGTGGGATGTTCTCATTGTAAGAGTAACAATGATACAAATGGTTTCCATTTAGTGGGGGCTTACAAAGTGCTGAGTGATTTCTTCATGTGCAATTTCTACTCAGTCTTTACAACCATCCTATGAATGCTGGGAGAATTAAGTACTCTCACAGCCACACGGCTTTGAAGTGGCAGAACTGAGATCTGAACTCAGGTCTCTCTGACTCTAAAGCTCCCGCTCTGTGCTGGATTACACAGAATCCCCATGAGAAGTCAGCTGTGCCTGCGCTGTGCTGGGTTGAAACAGGGCAAAGATATCCGTGACCCACGGGATTGCTTCCAGTCACTGAGAAACCGGCCTCTTGCTGCCCTCACAGGTTCTACCTCATGCCTGGGGCTCGCCTGTTGGGTTAGATCCTGCATGCTTTTTTCCAGGGTCTCAGGGTCCTTTCAGAAAGTCCTTATGATTTCTGTCCCAGACTCCTCCTGACACTGTCTCTCTTGGCTGCTCCTTGGGGAGGTCTTAGAGTCTTGCATCTGATCTCCCATTGCAAAAACCTCTCTGGGCTCAATCCCTACATTATGTGGGATCAATAATTTACTCCACAAAGAGGCAGCCACCTCCTCTCCCCAAATACTGATGATCAAACATTATGTCTTTTATCTTATCTAAAGCACACAAAAGATAGTATTCTTTTGTGCCTGCAGAGCACAGCACCATTGAACTCAAACTAGGTTGTGTCTGCACCCACCACTGCAACCTCCAGCCCTGCTACTCCACCGGCCAAGAGAGCTGAGTGGGGCACCAGCGGGCCTGGGTTCAGTCCTGGCCTGGCCGTGTGCTACCTGAATGGCCCTTGGTGAATTCTGAACCCCATTTTCCTCATCTGCAAACAGGGAATGATAACAGCACCTCCTTCAAGGGACTGTGGTGAGAAGTGAGGCAATATATTACATGTAAAGTACTTAGCTCATTGCTGGCTCAAGATAAACACTCCCTAGGTATTAATTATTATTACTGATTATGATTATATTGCTGTTTCTGTGGTTGTTATTAATATATTCACTTCATCAAAATTAAACAGCCTAGCTTCAGGAGGGCAGGAAAACCACGTGTTACTGCTCAGGAACTGAGGTTGCACACATGGGAAAACACCACAGAACAAAAACTGTCTTATTCTGTTGGCTTGCCCCCCAAATATAGCTCCTTACGTTTCAAGGCCCTTGACACTTTCTCCTGGCCTCAACCATGTATTCTCTAACTCAATCCCCACACCGACCTGGAAAATATGCTTTTGAGATACAGGAACTGAGTTTCAGAGATGTCAAATAATAATAACAACAGCAATGATCATGACTAACACTTATTTTGTGTTTTCTAGGCATTATACACTGTTTTAGGAAGCTTCCATGTACATATCTTCCCATTTTCAAAGCAACCCATGAGATAGATGTTATTTTATGCTCATTTTTCCAGAAGGGGAAAGTGAGATACAGGGAGGTTAAGGAACCACCCAAGGTAACAGGAATCACAGAGATCATGAGAACTGGATCATTCCACCATAGGGGGGTACTACTACGGCTGGGGTTGGCAGAGGACAAGGAGAGACAACACCCACGGGCCTTTGTGATGGTGCCCTGTCCCTACCCTGCACCCTGCTTACACACACACTCTCACACACACACCCTTTCCTCCATGCTGGATGATGTCAAGCTCTCCCTAAAACTCTCTATAATATAAATTGTGTGATTGTAACAGAATCAACAGAGAGCAGCCCTCTGCCAGGTGAGGGGAGGCCAGAGCGCTGATGCATGTAGTTTTCCCAAAGGACAGAGATGAAGCTGAAGATTTCCCTGGCCACGTTAAAAAGGATGCTGCTGCTTTAGAACAGCATAGACACGTGCTGTTTCGTCTTTGAACAGCCTTTGACCTTCACGTGAGTTACGTACTGGCTGTGGCCACTGCCCTCCCCTTGCGGGCCGAGTCTGGGCCCCAGTGAAGCTACATCACAATCCTTTCTGAAGCACAGTTTTCCATTCACGTCCCTCTTGCTAGTGTCGCTGCTCTGTCACTGTCCTGATTAGTGCAGACAAATGGGGTTACGATGAAGTGAGATGAATCTGTACTGCCCAGGAGGTACCAGCCAAGTTGGCTGCCCAGTTATTGGTCACTTGGAAAACAGATTTAGGTGACCCAGGGCCCTGGAAACACGAGGCTCAGAGAGGCTGCATTAGAAAGCTTTCGGTCACTGTGGAGAGTGGGGGAAAGTCTGTTCATCCAGGCTGAGTGGAGCTCCTGCAATTTGAGGTTCACATTGTGAAAAGCATGGAAAGGCGACTGTCTCGTGCTCTGGATTATCTTGTTTGCTAGTCAATGAGCAAGGACTCGGCCAGACTGCCCAACAGGTCACTCAACGTCAGGCTTCTTCTAGCCCGTCTCTGTGATGCCTGTGGAATGTCCGTGTGCGCTGTTCCAACGGCAAAGCTTTCAAAGGGATTCCCCGCTTGGCTCACCATCCCCCCTTCCTGCTAATGTGGAAATGTCATCATAGGAGAGGGCCGCGTGTCAAACATGGAGAAGGCAAGTCTAGAGGACTGGCACCTGGAGAAGCAGCTCTCGAAGGATGGTCTGGGGAACCCTGGGTGTCCCTGGGGTCTGAGAGGTCAAAGCTATTTTCATAAAACACTAAGAAGTTATTTGACTTACTCACTCTCATTCCCTCTCAAGTGTACAGTGGAGTTTTCCAGAAGATACATGACATAGGATGTGGAGACAGACTGAATGAATAAGCAGATAAGAGGATCCAATCGTCTCCCAAAGCCAGGCATTAAAGAAATCTGCAGCAAGTAAAATAATGAGACTATCCTCACTAATTATTTCTGAAAAACAGATTTCAAAAATAACTTACATTAATATATAATTGGCATATTGTTTGAAAGAAATTCATAAATTACTTTCCTAGTTTTAATTTCTACAGAAATTGTATCTCTCAGTTTTAATTTTTACTATGGTAAATATTGATTGCTCTAACCCACATGAAAACATTTGGGCCCTCAAAAATTTTAGGAAGATAATGAGGTCCTGAGCCCCCAAAGCTTGAGAACCACTGACCTGGAAGCCTCTGGGAACTCTATTTCCCCCTAAAGGGAAGCGTTCCTTCCTTCTCTAGCTCAGCAGCCAAGCATCCACCTGCTGGAGACTTACCCCTGCCTTCCTTGGACCTGGGTGCAGGTTCTCTCCTTCATAGCCTTGTTACCTGCCTTATTCCAAATCCTTACTATTGAAATGTCTTTGCTCTGCCCATGACACGGGCCCCGGAGGTTCACAGAGTTAATTCTCTCTGGCAAGGCACTGAGAGTGGCTTTCCTCAGCCTCCATTCTCAATCAGGCAGTGTCTGGAGACATGTGAGGATGGCTGCTTCTGCCTGGACCATCAATTAACCATCAACAAATACAGGGACCAAGGCTTGGGAGGGAGCTGCCCATCTGTGCAGTGACAATAGGAGGGAGCTGGATCTAGACCCAGGGGATCAGAGGCAACCCTGAGCCTCGGCTACAGAGACTAGGAGGGAGCCCAGTGTCTGTGATAAGGGGCAAGAGATGCCTACCCATCCATCAGTGGTCATTGCCATAAAGGTCAAATATTCCCTTCTATGTGTGTAAAACACTATGACTGACACCAATGTCACAGCCAGGGCCACTTTGTCTGCAGGGACGTCAGGACCCCTCCTTACAAACAAAGCTGGAGTCCCATCTCCCTCTTTCTCCTGCAAATCACAGTAGAATATTCACTTCAATCCAATCCACCTATCAACAACCATTGAGGTGTCTCTTCCTGGACACTTGTGGAAAGTGCCAGTGGGGAGAAGTGCAAAGATTAATAAGAAATGCCCCCTACCTACCCTTCAGGAGCTGCTCATTAGCAGCATAATGATTGGATGAGTTTTAATTCATGTCTCCTACCATGCCGGTTTTGTAGAGGGAATGAAAGTGTGCAACATGAAAAAGCAAAGCCGCTAAAGAAAGCATAGAAACAAATACCCTAAATAATTCATAAGACTGGATAACCAATGTCTGAAGGACAAGAATTGATCTGCAAGAAGAGCTGCTTTCGGTTTCTTCTTTATAAATGTGATTTCTTAACCTCGAATTCAATTGTTGGCTGCAGCAGGTAGAACCTGATTTCCGCCAAACTACACCCCCAACTCCTGACTTGGTGATGCGCTGATTCCCAGGAAGCATTTACCTGCGAGGCTCTTGGACGCATCCAGGGAAACAGACACCCAGCCCAGGCGGCCTCTGAGAAGTGCAAAGGGACTTGGAACAGTTTTGAATTGCAAAATGCTTCATCTTTAAAATAGACTCTAGAGTCGTATAATTCTACGTGAAAATGGGCTGCTAATCATCATCTATTCATTCAACGGGGCCAGAAGCCACCACAGGGCTTCCCCTCCATGCAGACAGCAACCATGGCTGAACTTGTCGACCTGCTGCCGAGTCAGGCAAGGGGCCTGTTGCTGCCAAAGTTCAATTGCACTTGATACATGAGGACAAAGAAGGCGACTGAAAGGGCTGCTGTTTGCGAAAGTGGTCTCTGAACTCCTTTCTCCCCCTTCTCACTCCACTACCGCTCCCTCTTCCGCCCCACCTCCATTGTAACCATTTCTGCTCAGTGCAACTTCGAAATTCTGGGAATCGTCTCACTTTAAGCATCTTTTATGAGGATTGTCAAGATCATGTACTTTGACACCTCCCGCAGCACCATGAACATCAAAAGCCCACTAACTAATTACTTACATACTTTTAAGAATTGGCTGCCCTGGCTGGTGTAGCTCAGTGGATTGAGTGCGGGCTGGGAACCAGAGGGTCCCAGTTCGATTCCCAGTCAGGGCACATGCCTGGGTTGCGGGCCAGGTCCCCGTGAGGGCCATGTGAGAGGCAACCATACATTGCTGTTTCTCTCCCTCTCTTTCTCCCTCCTTCCCCTCTCTCTAAAAATAAAAAATAAAAAAAAATTTAAAAAAATTAAAAAAAAAAGAATTGTCTGCATATAACATATTAGAAAATCACTTTCCTATCACACACACACACACACATTATATCTTTTTCTCTGTCATACATTCTCTCTTTTTTCCCTCCCTCCCCTACTCTCCCTTTCTGTTTTCCTGCATGATATCTCTGATCTCTCTCCCCCCCCACTCCTTCCTTCCTTCCCCACTGTAACCACAATTGCATGCATGCTTTCTGATCTTATGGCACACTCAAACATTAAAAAAGTGATTCAACTGATAAAATTTTCAATTATTTTAAAAGTGTCCAATTTGAAAATGAAGAATGTGGCTCCTTCACTTAGAAAGCAGCCCGAAGGGAGGTGCATGGACTTTTCCAGAAGACCAAGATGGATTCGGAGCCCAGTGTTCAGGGGACCGGAAGCCGTCAGAGCGCCGGCCAACAAGGTTGTCATGAGGAGTAAATAAAATAATGCCTGTAAAGCATTTTGCTCAGTGCCTGGCACATAAAAACTACTGAACAAATGATAGTGATTGTTATTCTCAGGAAGTATTTATGACTGAGGCCGTAATTCAGGAGAGGAAGGGGATTAGAAACAGAGATACACACCAGAGACTGTTTCTTAATCCGTCCGTGCATTCCATTTAAATGGTTTGACAGTGGACTGAGAATTTACGTTAGCTTCTCTGATCCCCATAATAATCCTGTGAAGTAGGTAGGACAGGTGGTATCATCCCACTCTGCAAGCCAGGGCATGAAGGAGGGCCAGGAAGCTACCGAAAGGGTCTCGGTGTGAAGTTCACCAGGCACTGAGCAGGAAGGAGCAAGAACAGGAGCCACAAGGCTCAGGGCCCTGACAAAGGACTGTTTTCTCCATTTGGCCGATATCCTCAGTCCTTTTAATTTATGGTCCTGCGTCACCTCAAGAACTGGTCTCTAAAAACTTTAAGATTAAAAAGCCCAAGCCAAGGCCATCTATCAAAAGCTACTCCCTCCCTGATTATCCAACTGCAGCCCAGCTGAGTGCATCAAGGTGCTTCCTCCCAGCCCCCAGGAGGAAGTTCAGACTCCCTTCCCTCCCCAGCAGGGCATCCTGCTTAGGGGGCGGGCCCTGCAGATGGTTGTGGGAGCAAAGCCATGTGCAGGGACTTGACTCCCAGCAGCCCAGCTGTTGTGCTGCCATCTGCAGCCCCAGCCCCAATTTAGCACAGAAGATTACAGGCTGGCAGGTCGCAATTGTCCCAGCCAGATGGGCTCCCCACGGCATTTCACATCTGGCGAAGCCCGCTTTGGGGACTGGTGCAGACGCGTCATGCGTTCTCACCTCTGTTATTACCTTCCAAGCTACCTAGAGAGTGTTATCTTCCAGATGCAAAGATTAAGAGGAAATGAAAATGTATGGAGTAGTTAGTAATTTTTATTTAAAAAAATTCTCTTTAGGCAATGCTGGTACACAGGGAGACACTATTTTTTTAAATGGCATGAAACACAAAAGACATGAAAAGATATTATGAATGGCTGATACATCATCAAATAATTTTTATTTCCTTCTATGTTATCAAAATGGATGAAATTTCTGAGCCAATTGCATAGGCTAAATATGCATAATTGTTTCCCAATCTTTAATTCTAGGGTTTTTTGTTTTTTTTAAGATTTTATTTATCTATTTTTAGAGAGGGGAAGGGAAGGAGAAAGAGAGGGAGAGAAACATCGATGTGTGGTTGCCTCACACATGGCCCTTACTGGGGGCCTGGCCTGCAACCCAGGCATGCGCCCTGACTAGGAATCGAACCAGTGACCCTTTGGTTTGCAGCCTGCTCTCAATCCACTGAGCTACACCAGCCAAGGCCAATTCCAGGGTTTTAACTGAGCAAATAAAATAAAGAAGATATTCAAAATGACTTCTGTGTGATAACAAACAGAGGAGAAATATGCAGGGAACAAAGAAGAAAAAGGTTTCAGCATAAAACACGCGATCTTCTCAACACAACACTGATCAATAACTCGGGCCGCATCCCTACATGCCCTGTCTAACTGGGGACTTTGCTATAAAATCTGATTACTGTTATCGGCAGGAAGCCGCTTTGGCTGTTCTGCTTCAAGGACAGTCATCCAAATTACAGATCAGCCAGACCACGGGCTGGGCAATCCTGGCACACAGACACAGCATGCTCAGGTCTCTCCTGTCCTGTGGCATGGGGAGGATTCTGTGGCTTGACTCAGCTTAAACTGTTCACGCAGGCAATGAACACCAGATTCCCAGAACAGGGACACGGTGACATCCCAAGCCCTGGAGAACTAGAGACCATGCAAAAGGGTACCAGTGCCCTATTCTGGGTGCTTGGACCCACACCCCTCAAGCTTCTCCCTGGAGACAAGTAGCTTGCTTTGGTGTCCTTTCATAAACCATTTAGAAATGTGCGTGTAGTGCCTGTGGTGCAGAAGGTCCTGGGTCGTTTGCAAAGAGCATCTCAATGACATGTCTTTCAGGGGGAAAAAAAGGAAGGATCAGAAGGCACTTAGTGAGAAATGCCAAATAAGTACAAGTGTTCCAAGAGCCATGGAAACTGAGGGGGGGTGGAGCTTGAGCCAGGTAGGAATGCATCAAAGGGAAAGAAGCTCTCTGATCCATAGTGAGTCTTTCCATTAAGAGATGGGCAGGACTTCAAAGAAAAAATGACTTTAGCTTTTCATCTGAAACACAGAAGGGCCAAATAGTCGATTTGTTGTTTTCCAAAACATTGTCATTGAGGCCTAGGCTGGGTGTAAGGGATGGGCTGCTGGGAGTGGTGAAGGCTTTCTGGAAGGGAGTCTAGTTCTTGTTGTTGGTTGCAGGGTCAGCAGTTTGGATAGGAAGGGAGGGAGGGAGGGGGAAAACGGGCCGTGCTCAGACGGACCTGTCACTCAGGCTGAAGATGGGCCGTAGTGGAAAGAATCGAGGCGCGGACCTGGGCTCAAAAACCTACCTCCACACTCCCTGGCTAAGTGACCCTGAGTAAAGCACAGCCCTTCCCAAACCTCAGCCCCCTCAACTGTGAAATGGGGAAATGCCTGCCACAGGAGAGGGCTCATGAGCATTAAATAATGCATTTCAAACTTGCAACACAGTACATTGCACGCGAATGGTCACTACATGCTAGAGTCACCCCAACCCCAACTCTCCTCTCACCATCTCATTACACACTGAAATGACCATTATTGGGATCACAGGTCATGGGTTTTTTTTCCAAAACATGGATAATTTCAAAGACTTTTCTTGTAGGTCCATCTCACAGACAATACGGTCAATTTGTGACTTAGCAAATACATTCTTTCTATTACAAGGAAATAATATTGCCTGTTCAGTGTCTTATTGGATCATCCATTCTCTGGACACTTCTGAGGGAGAGAGAGAGCAGGGAGAAGAGGGAGAGGAAAAGTTAGGAAAGAAGGAAATGCTGAGTCTCCCTTTCTGGACCAGGCTTTCTGGTGGGTGCTCAGTGGGGACGGCCTAGGAGTGGCCCAGGTTCCTAGGAAACTCTGCTTGGAGATCTCATACCATAAGTGCATCGGCTGTTGGCTCTGTAGAAGACACTCAGTTCTGGGCAGCCATTTGGGCAATGTGTCACACAACCATGAATAATATCTGAATTGGGTCTTTTCGAGGTGACTCTTCACTCATGACACAGTCAAGTTTTTACCATTTAAAACAGATTTTATAAATTGACTCCAAACTTAAGTCTTTTCTTTATGGTTTTATACTCATCCACTAGGGCAAAGAATGTCCTTTGTATTTAGTATAGTTGGCATCAAACTTCTCTATTCTTCGGCTGTCACTCACCACCCTGACTGCAGGATTCTCCTCCCTGCCTGCTACAGGGGAGGCCAGTCTACCGCGGTCCTGAACTCAGAGACTCCCCGTCTCATTTCTCCTGTGAAGTCTCCTCCCGTCCGCGGGAAAGCACTCTGAATCTGGAGAATGACAAGGCAGGTACAATACTACATCTACCCGAGTCGGAGAAGGTTTTTATTTAATCATCTTGTCTTTGCTCTACGAGTCTCTACTGCCTACCCACATCTCTCAAGTAGTTTACAAAGCTCTGTAAGTTCATTAACAGCCTGTTTTGCATCACAGCCAGGATTCTTAAGGAGGGAGAAGTAAAACTCAGAACAGATCATGGTTCAAGGGAGTTCATGACAGTGAGTTTGGTCAGTGAGGTCCAGAAGAGCAAGCGAAAGTCTTGCCCTCTTCTGTCTTTCTCTCTGTTTTCCCATGTGTCTATGAGCTTGGGTGCTTGTTTGGTTTTGCTTAATCCCTTCACCTTTTTCACCCAGCTCCCTAAACTCCCTCCCTCTGACAGCCATCAGTCTGTTTTCTGTGTTCTGTTTCTATTTTCTTGGTTAGTTCATTAGATTCCACATGGAAGTGAAATCATATGATACTTGTCTTTCTCTGAAATCATATGATATTTGTCTTTCTCTGACTGGCTTATTTCATTTCGCATAATACTCTCCAGGTCCTTCCATGCTGTCACAAAAAGTAAGATTTCCTTCTATTTTGTGGCTGAGTAGTATTTCACAAACAATCCAATTAAAAATCAGGCCCTCTTCTTTGGTATCAGGGTGTCAGTGTGATTCCACCTCTGTGTCTGCTGCCTCCTCGCCCCGGATGGGAATGGGTGGCTTCCTCAGCACCGTTTCCGTTCTCACCTTGTGTCCCAGTGACCCCACAACCTCTTTTATTTCTGCTGTCTTTTGTCACAGTGGAATTTCAGTGAGGTTCTGAAACATCTTTCGGTAAGAGCAGTATCATTCTGCAAATCCTCTCATGCTACCATGACCTACAGCCTGTCCTTTATTTGAACTTTCTTTCAAACCATCGGCAGATAAGAGGAGGAATAACCAACCCCGGTCAGAAACCCTAAGACTCAAAAATTCATTTACCCGGATGAACACGAACATGTTCTGTGACTAAAGCGGAGAGGTAATCTGAGACCCCACACAGTGTCGTGTCCCGAGGGCACCTAGAAGAGCAGGGAGACAACATAGTCGGGAGGCAACTCGGAGCTTCCGAAAACACGGAGCTGAATAAATGAATGGACGTGCTGTGGAGACAGGAAAAGCTGACAGAACTGGGGGAGCATCGGGACCTCCGTCTGTAGACAAAATAGCCATGGCACCTCAGAGAAGGGGAGGGAGCAGAGTCTCCGGGGTTCTCAGAGGAGGGTCTGTTTCATGCCATATTTTGTGACGCTCTTCAGCAACGTGTAGTCAACATTCAGAAAACGCTGGCTGAGTCAGAGCACCCTCAACCTCAATGTTATGGGGAAATAAAAGCTCCAGGGTCTGTCCTGAGTGTTTTACATGCATTAGCTCATGTAATTCTATGAGGCTGTTACCCATGTGACAGGCAAGGAAACTGAGGCACAGGCCCCAGATCACACTGAAAATTGACAGTGGAGTTTGGATTCAAAGCCAGGTATTCTGGCTCCAAATTCTGCAAGTTCATCTACTACACCACACAAACTACAGGGAATCCAGTCTACTGTGCAATTTCTTGTTCTCTCTTTAAATGTAAGCTGAATGTCTTCAGGAAGCAGGTTGTTCCTTAAATTACTAGAGCTGTATCAAGTATGAGATTTTTAACGTTTGGTCTTGGAAATAAATATTAAAGGGGGAAAGAAAAGTTAAGGCCTAGTTACCATCACTTGAATTGGGCAGAAACAGGGGTTTTTCTAAGACTTTGCCTATTTGTGGAATTCTTCATAACAGCTACTTTCCACCCTCATGATTTCACTGAGATTTGAGAGAAATAGTTTCGATATATTTCTCAATGGACTGAATTTGTGCTGAGAAACAATTCTCCTTTAAATAGGCCAATGATTATTCCATCCAAATCTAGTTGCCTTTTTTTTTTTTGCTGTTAACAATAGTCTTTTTAATATTTAAATTTTTTATTATTTTTGAAGATTGTGGTAAGTACACATACCATCAGTTGTACCATCTTAACCATTTTTAAGCGTGCAGTTCAGTGGCCTTGGGCACATCCACGTTGTACGACCATCGTCCCCATCCATCTCCAGGAATCTTTTTATTTTGTGAAACTGAAAACTACCCATTCGAATCTACTTTCTTTTTTTGGTAAGGAAGGCTCACTTTAATGGACAAAAATAAAAACAACAATTAGGCAAAGAAGAAAAAGGGAGGTAAATAAAGTCAACCCAAAGAAAACAATTATATTCAATCTATTCTCTACACTGATTTCAAAAGGAAATCCCGATCTTTGACATCTAAACTGACAGTCTAATCCTGATGTAATTCCACTGTCTTTAAGGTGGCATAACCTATTTCAGCCTAGTAAAGAGAAAGTAGTTTAAAGTATTAACCACCGGGTTATCTCTGTGACTGACAAAGCAGGGTTAACACTTCCTTTGAAATGCATTACCCCTGGGACCCCCTGCCGAGGATTCTGATTCAATTGGTCTCAGGTTGAGCCCTGATCATCAGTATTTCTTTAAGCTTCCATGAAAAGCCTCAAGTGTGGCCAAGGAGGGATCTTAGAGTTTAAGGGAGTCATAGGGGCTGAATATCAATTTGAAGCCATGGAATAAATATACAGAAAGCAGTGGGTCTCAGCCTTTTCACATTTCTTGAATCAGAGACCATTTTGAAAATGTGATGAAGCTACAGATCATCTCCTAGATATAGGTAACTGCTCACGCATGCTCACAAAATTTACATCCCCTTGCAGGGACCCATGGTCCACTAAGAAGCCCATCTTCACGTGCTGAGCGCAGAATATGATGGAACAATAGCCATGGAGGAAGCCCAGGGACCACCAACAAATAATAAGACAGCTAAAAACAAAGGAACCAGCCCAGGGAGGTGGGGGGAGAGACAAACTGAAGTCAAGGGATAGGAGAGTTTCAAGAAAAGAGGATGGTGAGAGTCCAATGCTATGAATGGCTCAAATAATGGAGCAGGAGACAGTGTAAGCACAGAGCAGCAAGACACATAAACAGCCAAGCACCCTCTGCTGGAACACAGGCCTGGGGGAGATACCATGGGGGAGGTATTGGGGGCAAGGTCAGAAAGCCCAGTGGAAGCAGCCATTAGGGTGAACCACAAAGCGGTATCTGTGCCACAGGCATGTCAGGGCAGTGGTGTGTGCAGAGGCCAGAGTGCTGAGGGCTGACTGGAGGACACGGGGTTTCAGACACTGCATGTGCTGGCATGAACACCTGCCGGACCTCCTTCCCTGATCTCAGCCTCCTCCTTCCCACATACACCTGTCTGCCGCTGTTCCCTATCATTGTGTGAGGTACACCCGCTTCCCCAACACCCAGACTCCAAAACATCCAGCCATCTCTCTCCCTAACCCCACATTGTCATCCAGTTGCCTTGTTCTCATTAATTCTATATCTGGTTCTTGCCACCACTTTTCCAAATGTCCACATCCTCCCTTCCTCCCTCACCCAAGCCTTATCAAGAAATAAGTTTTTTTGAACGTGATAGCACTTGTGTTATGTTTTCTAGGTACGGGCCTGCCAAAGTTATTTGGGGCAGATCGCATTTTCCAAAAATGGCCACAACACTATTTCTCATCCAGTGTGATCTCCTTCCGTGTGATATTGACACTCCTCCCCTGGCTCTGAGGGGTGGAGTCTAGGCCCCTTCCCCCTGTATCTGGACAGACTTATGACTTGCTTCTCACTAAAAAGGAGGAGTAAGAATGGATAGTCTCATCAGAAAAAAAAAAAAAACAGGTCAGAAAAAGGCAAGGCAACTTCTACTTTGTTCGATGGAACTTCATGCTGGGAGCCCTGAGACATCACGTAAGCAGTCTGACCATTGTAAGGCCATCGTGTGGTGAGGAAGCCCCGTGCCAGTGAGAAAAGTCGCCCCTAAATGGTTTCATCTGAGCCTTCAAGTCTTCCCAGCTGAGGCCCCAAATATCAAGGAGTAAAACAAAGTTGTCCCTTCTGTGCCTTTCTGGAATTCCTGATCCACGGAAGGCATGAACCCAATAAAATGGTTGTATGCCACTGGACTTGATGATGTTTTGTGGCCATAGTTACACTGTTGTGTTTTGTGGCTGTTACACTTCTCTACGGGGTCGTTGGTACCCAGGGCCTGTATCTGATTTTCTGTGAGTAGCGCATTGTTCAGAGATGAACATAAGGTGACCCTAAAAAGAAAGCAACTGCCCTTTCTCTCAATGACAAAATAAGGAGAAAGGTTTTTTAGTCAGTTCGAACACAGAAACTTTCATGGCTAAAAATGAAATAGTTAACTTTCCCACTTACAGTATTTAACTGATATTTGCATACTCAAAATCAATATTGTATTAGATAATATATTTAGAAATATTGCTCTTTCAGCTCCCTACCTTTTTTGCAACAATTTTATTAAACTCTTGACATCTCTGTCAACAATACCTTGACCACCATTAGCGACCCTTTCTGAATCATTTACTAGACTTCTGGGGTTGCACCACCTCCGCAGCTACACAATTTGAGACAAAGCACTTTGGAACCTGTGTGTGATGCTTTCACTGGAAATGTTATGCCAGGCACCACCGTGCATTCATCAAACATGAGACCAGTTTATATTTGATTGTATGAAGATAAGTATTCATGAGCTCCACAAAATAAGTGATCACCACTTCACTGCTTTTTAAAATAACCGGAAAAGGCTTGTGTACAATGATATCTAATGTGCACTTCTATGAGGGCAGCACCCATGAATAATCACTGAACCTGTGCAAATTTGCTTCCTTTTTACAGTCATTCCATTAGATGACCTCTCTGAGCATCCAGTGCTGGTATTTGTTCTAGGGAACTTCAAGCCAATGTTTCTTTCCCAAACAGTGTTTGTGGTTCGAAGAAAATAACTGAACCATAGTTTTAGTTACAGTGAAAGACTTTGTAAGGACTCAATTTTTTTAAAAACTGCTATGTTCTAGGGAATAATTTTTTGAAAGAGAAAAAAAATCACTGTATATTTTGGCACATACTCCCCAAAATGCATGTGGAGTGGAGGAATGATACTTGTGGCTCTTTAGGGAAAGTGAGCTCGAGGTGGGATGTAGGAACTCCAGGTTACAAGAGGGAACACCTGGAGACCAAGCCCTGCTGGGAGGCAATCACAGTGTTCCTGGTGAGAAGTAATGGTGATGCTCATGCCTGCTCTCAGTGGGTTTGGAGATGGTGTGAAAGAAACTAGCAAAAGCAGATGTCATAGAGCTTTTTCAAGTCAGGGAGGCAGTGACTGTAGTACAGACAGCAGCGCTACAAGCTGAGGACCCGAGCTCAAATCCAGGCCTGGTATCAAGTAGCCTACCTGGCCTTGAGCAAGTTTCTAAACCTCTCAGAGCCTCAGTTTCCTTCTTCATAAGTGAGATGTTGAGAGAATAATGAGATGACATATAAAACATAAGCAAAGGAAAAAGCCAGCTGGATAGAGAGTTTCTGAAGACACTTCATCCAGGACATCTGTTATTATAATTGATAATTGATTGGCTGTGGGGGTTGGGCTCCCTATTTCCTGCAGTTTCTCTTCGAGTTTTCTTGGAATGGGTCATTTCAAATGTCTGCATTAAGAAACCACGTTCTTTGAAATTAAGAACAAACTGATAGTAACCAGAGGGGAGGGAGGAGAGAAATAATGGGGGGTAAGAAAGGAAAGGGTCATCAGTGAATAGGAAGGACCCATGGACAAAGCCAAAGTGGGTAGGATTGAGGGAGGGAGGTGGGGTGGGTGGGGTGAGGGAAACTGGTGGTGGGAAAATGGGAACAACATATTTGAGCATTAATAAAAATGATTGTAAAGAAAAAAAAATAAATCATGTTCTAATTTTAGTTTTCTCTCTAGAAGTCAGAGTATGTTAGAGGAAAAAGTAGAATACAATTGCCAAGTGGTTTATTAATGGGGGATATAATTTCTAGCTGACATTGTAAGTTACATTTGTCAGAATCAAGCATGATGAGTGGAACAAAGGATATGTTTCCTCCTGCCTCTGCCATTGGGAGAAACCACCACATTACCTCACCAGATAGAACAAGTCTGGTGTCTAAAATTACCTGGCTGGAAAATTGCGCTGCTGAATAAAATGTTCACCTAAAAACAAAATCCCAAACTCTTGAAGGCCAGCGGTGGTGAGGGGGAAAAGTTGATATACACAGCCAGCCAATGGCTGTGTTTTTTTTTAAGGAAAGCTGGTTGACAGACCAACACCCCGGGATGGAGGCTGGGGGTCCTGGGCGCTGCGCCCACGCCAGGGGGTCACTGCTTGTGCAGGCCTCCCCTCCCTCACCTCACTCCAACTGTCTTCTCTCAGTGGCAGAAAGAGCTTCCCAAGCATAACTGATGTCCCTCTCTGGATGGTGACTGAATCCCATGAATTTGAGCATAAAAATACTGCCAGTGAGGGAAAGCAACTCTATCACACTGACACTACTTTATAAAAGAAAGAATTTCATAAAGTACTTGAGTTTTAAATTAAAAGCACTTAAATTCTTGAATCATTACATTGTATAGCTGAAACTAGCATAATGCTCTATGTCAGTCAAACCTCAATAAAGCAAAAATAGAGAAGACTATAAACATATTTTGTTCCTGGTGAAAAGGAAGAAAAACTCCGAAGGGATGGTGAAGGACAAAGAGTGGAGCATGAGGGACAAGCAGAACAGCTATTGCCACCACGGTGCAGACTATTGAGCGGGACGGTGAGACAGGCTATGAGGTCAGTTCACACGTGTTGTATTTAAGATGACAGCATGCCATCGACGTGGTGATTTAAAGATACACATTGGAGGAGACAGGGGTATAACCAAGACAAGTGGGAACTAGGGCTGGGCTGGACCACACTGAGAGACTTCTGGGGGGGTTGGCCGTCACTCATTCACGGTGCTCAGATGTGGTCAAAGAAGATGCATGGAAAGACAACAGATGAATACACAAAGGCTCAGGGGTCTGAGTTTCAGGCCAGACAGCCTGGGAAAGCAGAGCAGGCTTTGAATGGCAAGGCCAGTTGGTAGTCCCAGCCTTTGTCATCAAAGGCTCTCAAGGAAATCTACTTCTTTTACTTGGGATGATGTATTGAAAGAAAACCCATCCCTACCTGGGTGGCTTTGGCTCCCAGAAATAGCACATCTACTCCTTTGGGTTTTTTCCCCCAATGACAAAAGGGGTTTGCAGCCAGAACTCCCTATTGTTAGAAAGTCTTTTGATTAGAGTTGGGTCGTGGGGCATCAGTTCGTCTTCATAGGCTACAGCATTGACTTTCATTGCAGTTTCCCTACGCTGGAGCTCACCTGCCCAACTCTCAAAAGATCATCAAAGAGCATCTTTGCCAGATCAGCCTAATGCAACTATAATTTATGCTAAATAGAAAATGGGCTTTAAAATAATTCCTGGAGCAAATGATCCACGAGCACCAGCTTCTTAGAAGAAGATAGCAGGGAATGAAAAGATTTCCCCCCAGGCTTCCACCATTTCTTTGCGATGAGATCAGAAGCAGATAATTAAATCACCCAGAGGCATGCTGCACCACATAACTTCAAAACCGAATGGTGAGAGTTAAAATATTGTCATTGTGCTCAAACTGAAAGAACGGGAAATGACTTTACCCCTCCTTTTGAATGTTTATGTGCTAACTTCTTCTTTAAAAAGAACACTTTCAACTGAGGGGAAAAAAAAACCCCACTAAAATCATGTGGGTATGAGTCATTAAATTCCAGGTTTATTAGAAATAAAGTGTTCTCCCATGATCCCGTGATTCTGTGATTCTAAAATAGAGTGAGACGTTGCTGTGGGCCGGAGGACGAGGCTGTGTCTCATTCGCTCACCCAACATACATGTGACACACTCATGACACTGAGAGCAAGTGATCGTTTCTGATATGGCTGCATCTCTATGTCCAGAACTGACCATGACCCAGCAGGCAATGCGCCCTGAAGCATCAAACCCAGTGGCTAACAGGAGATGAACAAAGCAGAGAAGGAAAAAGGCACCTGTTACCAGCCAAACTGCTCTGAGAAATGTCTGTTCCCGCTGTCGGGAACTTAAATACCAAAGGAAAGGTAAATTGGATTAGGTTACACTTGGAAGAGAGTTCCAGTAAGATGCTTGGTACCTTCTGATTGCAGTTAATAGCATTAAACTGAATCAGAAAATGGTTTTTGCATACTGCAAGTTTGCATTTACAGATTCGGGCTTTACAGAAGGTATACCTGAGGTAGATGCAGCGTGCAAAGAAAAAAATGTCAGTAAATCAGTCAAACCCTCTACAAGACCTACAAAAAAGGATAAATAAAAGGTAGAGCAGGGAATAAATCATGGCTGGGGTGGTTGTTCTCTTGTTTTGGGGTTTTTGGTGGTATTTTTTCTGACAGATCCTTTCTGAACTTGAATTACCCAGCTGCCATCACCTTGCCTATATCACACAGCCTATAAAACACAACTTAAACTGAAAAGAACAACAAAAGGGAAGAAGAGCAAGGTGAAGCACACCCCCAACCAAGTTTCTGTTTTGTTTTGTTTTGTTTTATTTTCTAAAGATCACTCAGCTTCTTCCTTCCAACCTCATGCTTGGGAGGCACAGGCCTAAAGTTCTTTGGTGTGGAAAGTGCCCCTCTTCTTCCTCGCCTCCTGATTAGTCCTTCCCACAGCCTACATGTTAGGACCAGCTGGAGGGTCATGCGGACCAGGCCACAGGAGCCACGCTGCACAGCTGGCACATAAAGCCCTCATTTGTCACCCCTGCTTTGTTGGAATGGATGGGGCAGGCTGGGCAGTGAGGTGAACCTGCTTGTTCTGCCTGGAGCCACACATCATCTATCAGCAGCTGAACACAGTGACTTGGGACACTGGGTGTCCCAGTGACACTGGGACAGTGACTTGGAAAAGGCAGTGCTGAAGCAGGTCTCCCTCGGCACACAAGTCACCCCTGCATGCTAGAGAAGCTATATCTGCCCCTCCACTTCCCCCCGACCATGTCCTCCAATCAGCGACACACTGTCCACGCAGGTACCTGTTCTGCAGGATCCTGGGGCCTGTGGGTCTGAACTCTTCCCTAGGTTCCTCTGGTCTTCCAGTTCCTCCTCCATAGGCCTCAACCTTCTGTGGCCTGTGGGCTGTCTTGGTGGGACAATTGCACAAAGCTACTCAAAATGACTGCTGTGCTAGACACTGTGCATTAAGCTAGCTGAGGCATTTCCCAATTCCCTTTCAGCAAACCTGCGTGGACTACAGAGGTTAAAAGGCTAAAAACTACATTTCCCAGGTTCCCTTGCAGCTACTGATCTAACATGTGACCTAGACTCCTAGCAGACCCATTCACAAGAGATTTGGGAGGAGGCAGTGTTGAGCAGTGGTTTTACAGGGAGATTGGTTTCCTATAGATTTGGTGTATGTGATTTGTCTGGAACAGCTATGGCAGAGATTCTCATGTCCAGTGTCTGGTGACACCAAAGCTGAGTATAAGTGGTAATGGCCATGGAATTACTGCCAGAACAGTGCTGGCTCTTTAAAGTTCTTGGTACCTTATAATAAACCATTTTCAGCTTAAATTTGTTAGAGTGGTTTCTTTTTTTTTTTATGGTCTGGGGAAATTTGAATTTGAATTTAGTCATTAGAATATGAAAAGGCAAAGCACAGAGAGGGAGACTCTATTTGTAATACATATATCCAAGAAAGCACTTCTATGCTGAACATATTAAGAAATCCAAAAAATCAGAAATAAAGTATATAATCTGATTAAAAATCAGCAAAATATTCAGGAAATACTTCACATAAGAGGACACACAATTGACTAATAAGCATATATGAAGCTCTTCAACATCATTAATGCAAATAATAAGCATTTTGAGACTCTACCACCTACCCACTAAAATGGCTGAAATTGAAACAAGCAAACAAATGTGAGCCACTGAAAACACTGATCAGAGCAACTCCTTATCCTTACTCCGTCACTCTTCTCTTTTAATGTAGAGTATTCCCCCCTCAGATTTACAGAAGGGGCTTCAGATACATGCACGAACACGTCACTTGAGAAATGACAAGTCTCAGTTATTCTGAGTACTCTCTACAGGCATTAGCACTGGCGCTCCCATCCATTCATTCACTTAACAAGGATTAAGGATTATCTGGAATTCAAACCCACATAGCCAACTCCAGAACCTTCCTCCAGTATAAACTGTTAACACCCTGAGAGTAGGACGTGATCTATTAATGATGTCTTACCGTTGGAAGGCCTCGCCTAGTCCAATGTCATACCTACTTCAGAATCCCTTGATGGCAGACGCTGTTAATTAGCCACCCGAAATCCATGGTCCCCTGCTTCCTTACAATAGAACACCTGTTTTGTTCAGTGCAGCAGCAATGAGCCCAGCTCAAGACCAAATTTCCTAGACATCCTCACATTTAGAAGAGGTCATGTGACCCAGTTCTCACTAATGAGAATTCAATTGAATGCACTGAGGATTTCTGGGAAATTTTTGCTTTCTTAATTTGGGCCACCTTCTTCTTCCTGCTGGAATGAGTGTGTGGAGCAGGAGGGAGGGCAGCCAATTCATGCTCCTCTGGAGGCTCTAGAGAGGAATCCTTCCTTGCCTCTCACAGCCTCTGGTGGTTGAGGCCAGTCCTTGGTGTTCCTTGGCTGTGGCAGCATCGTTCCGATCTCTGCCTCCATCTTCACGTAGCCCCTGTCCTGTGTCTCTCTGTGACTACTCTTCTTACAAGGACACCAGTCAGAGTGGATTTAGGAACCATGCTAATCCGGTAGGCCCTCGTCTCACTCATTATGTTGGCAAGGACCCTATTTCCAAAGCAGGTCATGTTCTGAGGTTCTGGGCAGACATGAATTTGGCAAACAGGGGAGGGCGACTATTCAACCCACTGTAGAGCCTTTACTCAGGGTGTTTCCATGGCTGTGTAGGTGGGTAAAGAACATGAGTTTGCATTTAACCCTCTGTCTACAGCATGGAAGATTCTGGAGATAGGTACAAAATTTAAAGCACCTTCAAAGAGCAAGTTAAACAAACCACTGTCACCTGATTTGCATTGCTTGAATCTTTAAGATAACAATTATCTTAAAGATCCATGCACCAAGTCGAAGCATTGTCTTGATTTATATATAATTAGGTTCTGTTTCTATGATGAAAACCTTACTGGTTCCAAATTTGGCTTCACTTTTCAGAGTTGAAAATAAACATCCACGGTTTACATGGACTGGCATATTTGTCTTCATTTGAGTCTTAGAACACTGCGGGGAGAGTGAAACCTCTGCTCAGCCAAACATCACTGCTATGTCTGGTTGTCTTAACTCATTTTCTCTGAAATTCTACACACATGCCACATGAACACTACGTAGTGTTTAATCAGCAGTCCCCCTGCTAGGTGTTTATCGGTACTACATCCCGTTCCCATAACATCCCTCAGAGGAGGCTTATCAGAGGTACTTTCTGTGAAATCGCAACCCTTTGCAAAGGGCCCTGCACAGTGGATACATAACAAATGTTTGTTGATTAATTTTAGTATTTTTGTTTAATTTTGACATCCTTGCCTATAATGAATGTGTAATAAAAATGGTACTAAATTGCAAAGACGTTTCATGCATGAGAAAATAAAAAGGGCGGGGGCTGGGGGAGAATCTTCATAGTAGGAAGCATCTTAAGGTTTAAAAGGTCATCAGAGTTCCATGTCTAAAACGTTGAGTTACCTGTAAAGTATGTTTATACCCCGTAATGAGTCAGGCTGCAGCCCATGTGGGTCTCACATCTCCTGTACCTTTCTGAATCGGAAAAGTCTGTTGGTGCCGCCAGGTTCCCTGAGACACGCCCGCCTTATGTCGGCAAAACCTATAACTGGGTTAGTCTCCTGCCTGTAACATTTTGAAATCAAAAAGAATTTCAACTCTCTTATAGAATTATCAAAAAAGAGCCTTTTGGTCACTTAAAGATTAGGAAGAAAGCACTTCTAATCCGATAAATCTCCTATCTAATTTTGGTAATGGATATATAATTTCATTTTTGCAATGCAGATAGAAGGATATCGAAAAGGGAGACCACATCGATAAAGGTGCTGCTATAAAAGCTATAAATAGATGACTTCTCAAGTCCTTTCATCTCATAGAATGTCCTGAAACTATGTCTATTAACAGAAACCTGTGCTAACTGGTATTTCTACCGGTGAGCAAAAGCAAATATCGCAGAAAAAAAATTACAGGTGGACAATAAAATCATAAACCTTATAGTACACATCAGGTTACATCAGTAAAGTCTTGGCAATACAGGCATGCTCAGAAAAGCCTTATACTCTCTTCATTAGGCAAGCCAGTGGAAGGAAAGAACTCTTTTAAAAGGTTTAACAACTACAAGTGCTACTTGTTTAAAATCACCTTTCTAAATATTTAGAAAATGGAGTTGACTGTAGATATTTATACCACCCCCATTACAGAGTTAGCTTCCTTTTTTTCTTATAGGTATGAAATATCGCATAAGTGAATGCAATATCTATATCCGTTTACTGGATTATTTGATTGCATATCTTTCACATTTGAGCAGTTGTGAAATATAAGTTGGTTTCCTGGAAGCTGACAGATAGACTGGGGTGAATAAAATGTACCCCCTGCACTCGAGCAACTTATAATCAAGTCAGGGGAAGATGCGCGGCAAAGGGCAGAGGGGTCACAGCACCAACCCACGGGGTGAAAAGTCGTCCTAACTGCTGAGCTCATGCAGCTCTTCAAGCAGGAAGTGAAATCTGATCTGGACACTGAGGCCAGGTGAGTTCTGGTGACGGAAGAGAACACACTGGGAGTGGTCTGATGAGGGTGGTGGTCCCCAAACCTGGCTCATCCACAGAGGCAGAGGGACCAGAGTTTTAAACACAAAGCGTCCAGGTTCCAGCCCCCAGTGTACTGGTGTGTGTCCCTCAAGGCGGAGCCTGAGACACTGTGTTTAACAGGCCCCCTGGGAGAGTCACTGGGCAAGGAGACGAGATGGGGGATCTCCAGGAAATATCCAGAGCACTAGAAGCAGTCCAGTACTCCTCACTGAGAACGGGACAGGAAGTGGCTGAGAGGTGAGGCAGACCACAGGCTTCAGAGTATGGGAACCACCAAAGACCTGGGGGTGGGTGAATAATATGATCAGAACCATGTTGGGAAGGACACCTGGTTGTGGTCCAAAAGGCAGATGTGATGGCGAGAGACTCCAGGCAGGGAACTAACCCATCAGGAGGCCAATAATGGTAGTCTGGGGGAGAGGTGGGCCTGTACTAAAGTCACGACAGCGGAAGGGGAGCGGGACAAACAGATGCTGGAGATGACGGGGGGGAGCCTTGGTTAGTGAGCTGGGGACAGAACAGAGATACAAATTTGCAGGTAAGTCACCTGGAGGCAGATCTGACCACAAGACCCAGTGCTCCAGGTGGCCAACCTAGAGCTCAGGACTTGGGTTGGGTATCAGCGTCTCTTCTTGCTGATATCACCGCTGCCTGCTCTACTGCTGTATCCCTGGACCGTCTGGACCTCAGCACCCAGGGGCCTGGCCAGACTCCCTGCCATCATCTGCACCAAAGTCAGATCCCAAGACTATACTTTCGCTGCAATGGACAGGGTCTGAGCCCTCCAGCCCACCCTGCACCGCCCCGCTGGCTCTGCTCTCAGGGGCAGGGGCACTGGTTCCTCTCAGGCACAGAGGCCTGAGCAAGGCAGGGCACATGCATGGCTCTGCACGCAATAATACTTTTACTATAAAAATCACATCTTCACTAAAAACAGCAACAACGACAGAAAAAAAAAAAACCCAACCCAAACAACATTGACCACCTGAGGATTAAGAGTCGGGAAGGATTTGGTGTTTGTTTAACGTTTGTTTTGCTTTGTTTTCATTGGAAAGCAAAGCCACAGAAAGGGAAAGCTGGCGGAGGAAACAATAGAACAGCGTCAACGCTCCTGTCTCCGTGGCTCGGGCTGCGACACAATGAAGGTCAAGACTAGCGAGTGAAAGGTCAGGACTCGTGATGCTCTATCTGGGGCAGGATGGCTTTTGTTTGTTTGTTTTTTTCTGGAACTCAGGGGCTGGCAATCCTTATAAGGGGAAGAACAAACACATTCTGGTTCCTTCTAGGCCCCCCGAGCAGGCACTGGCCAATGCGAGGTGCGCCGGGTGGTCGGTGTGAGTGGCGCCCCCACACACAGCGCGGCGGCCAGCGTGCTTCTGGCAAGCTGAGCGCAGGAAGCAGGGCAGGCTGGCCTTGGGCAGAAGGCTGGGAAAGCCTGTGGTCACAGGACAAACGGGCACTTGTTCTTCGGAGGGACTTGGCAGCCACTTTCATAAATAATGGAAAGGGAGGAAGGAGGCTGTGACAGACAGCAGGCCCGGACGCCTGATGTTTCAGGCAGGAGACGCCTGTTCTGGCATCTTTGGGTGACTGTGCTATTTGCATAAATATCAGCAATATCTGAAAGAGAAAATCCAGAATTTGTGTTCTTACCGAACCGCAGGCAGGCACTCGCCAGCGCCCGCTACGCTTGCCTGTGCTGTCTCCGCATTTGCTGTTCCCTCTTCCTGGAGTTCCCTAGCCCGCCCCTCCCCCACCCCGTTTTCACCTAGTGAAATCCCATTCATCTTTCAGGTCCAGGCAAGAGTGTCACCAATTCTGTGGCATCCTCCCGGACACTCCTAGGCATAGGAGACTGCTCCTTCACCTGGCCACTAACGGCGCCCTGCCATCGTCACCTGTACATGCTAATGTGATGCTCTACTCAAGTTACATGAGCTGCTTTTGGGCCACAGTTTGCATTTGAATCCACAGCCCTGGCAAGGAAGATATAGAGGCCACACACCAACCTCGCCATTTACTCACAAGAAGATCAATGACTATAAAGTAGGTGAAAATTGGCCTGACTTTGACCCTTCACCCCTGGGTAGAGGGAAGAGGCTCTGACACTCTTCCAGGAAACTACTCTGGTTTTGCCACTCCCAGCAAATAAGTTCCTTCTGAGATTCTGCAGCTCCTCCCCAGCGCTTATCTCCCTGGTCCCCCCAGCCCCCTGGGCTGCTTGGATCAGGACCAGGAAGAGGACAAGAGAACTCTGGGAACCTCTCTGCTTCTGCCCAAGGCAAGAAGTCATTCTCTCTGTGCAACCTGAATCCCAGACAGTGACCTCATCAAGGGTGTCACCACAGCTGGTCTCCTGTAAAGCAGAGAACAGTTGTTCTCATGCTGGCAGAGTCTCCCTCTGTCTGCTTCCGAGGCCTTGCCAAGTGCTGAACAGACATTTGCCAAATGGAACAGAGTTCTCTGGTCACTTTCCATTAGATGGTCTTCCTGCACCCTTAGAACCTTTGTAATAAAAGAAAGAGAGGAAGTTGGCATCACTGCATTCATTTTACACGTGGGTAGGGAGTCCCACGCTTCAGGGGCCCAGTGTCAATGGTGAGGCAGGAATGACTTCACGAGGGAGATATCTGAGATGTATTTGAAGCATGGAGAGCAATTTCCAGGAAGTTAGAGGAGTGGAGTGGAGAATGTTCCAGGTGACCTGAAGAGCATGAGCGAAGGCTGGAAGAGGAAAAAGTAGAGTGTGCTCAGGGAACTGCCTGTCCTTGTCACAGACACCTCGCTAGAGGGGCAATATCATATACAGCAATTAGCATGGGTTCTGAAGCCAGGCACCCCCTTATATCAGCTGTGTGGCCTTGGACAAATCCCTTAAACTCTCTGGGCCTCGCTTTCTTATTGGTAAAATAGAAGTGGTAATTTCTTGCACGGTTGTTCTAAGAATTTAGGATATAGGCAAAGGATGTGGTAAAGAAAATGCATTAAATAAAAGGAAGAGATGATGATGATGATGATGATGATGATGATGCGTGGTGGTGGTGGTGTCACAAGCTCCTTGAAGACAGAGACTATTACTCTTACTTGTCCCCACTGAAATACAAGCCATCCTGTTTTGCTCAAATTGCACAGGAACTAAGTACTTGTTGACTTGAATGACTCTCCTTGCCACTTTATTTCTACCACTGGTCCTGGGTTTTTGTTTTTCTCTTTAAAGAAATGTTTACTACAATTTTCTAGCCTAGTTAGACATTGAAGAGCATCTACAGACAGTGAATGAATGAAACACAGATCTTGCCTGCCATGAGTTTGGGGCAGGGTCTGCAGGCGACTTGGCAAAAGCACAGCTAGTTGGAAGAGGTCGCCGAGTATTAAAGATTTTACATGGGAATATGTTTTATGAGGGTCAGAATCAAAAAAATGAGTAGGATTTTGATAAGCAGAGAAGAGGGGAAGGCAGAGGCATTACATTTGGGGAGATTACTGAAGAAAAGAGATCAAGACAGAAAAGTATGGAGCATGTTTGAGAAACCGGGGGTATCTGGCCTGGCCAGTAAGGGTAGGAAATTGAAGATGTGGCCTGAAAAGTAGTTTAAGGTCAGACCGAAGGAGACCTCAGGCCAAGATGAAGATTCAGTCCTCACAGACAACAGACAGACATGAGTGCCTGGTCTGGGACCAAGCTGAGACCTGGAACGTTCATACAATCCACTCCTCTTGAGAGACCAGGAAGGCAAGGCCAAGGGAAGTTAACTTGCTCAAAGTTACACTGTGCACTGGGGACAGAACTGGGATGGACAAGTTCGTTTCCTAATTATTAATCAGGAGCTGGAACACCCATCACAGGGAGATGACAATACATAGCATATGAGGTATACACCGCCTCCTTATCCCTCACCCAAGGCAGACATTTCAATCGACCAGGGCACTCTTCCCTACCAAGGGCAGGCCTCACCTTCCCCAACACGGCCTTCTGGTCTCTGCCAGTTGGCCGCACTGAGCCTGGAGGTGAAATCCATCAGCCAACCCGTCAGACTCATCCTTGCTGCCTTAACACAAGAACGGAGGGGAGGGGGCTTGGAGGGCTGGATGAAAGAGTGAAAGGATTAAGAAGTCCTGACTGGTAGTTACACAATAGTCACAGGGATGTGAAGTCCAACACAGGGCATATGGCCGATGATGTTGTAATAACGGTGTACGGTGCCAGGTGGGTGCTGGAAAGATCGGAGGCAACACTTTATAAAGTACCTGATTGTCTAACTGCTGTGTTGTACAGCTGAAACTAACACAAAATATTGTTGAATGCAACTGTAACTGAAAAATAAAATTAAAAAAAAAAAAATGCTTGTTTTGGAATTCTTACAGAGGATAGCGGAAATGACCCAGGAGGACTCCATCCCTTGGTTAGTGTGTCCCTCTGTGTGAGAGGTGCATCTGTCCTCCATAGTCTCAGACGTTTTGTCTCCAGCCAGTGAGACTGGTTAGCCACACCCACCTCTGCTCTGGGCTGCCTTCTCTCCTACGCAGTTTCTCTTCTGCATCAACATTACAACCAAGAAGGGGAAATCCCAGCCTCGGAAATGAGAGCACAAGAGCATAAATAAGCAAACACACCACTTAACGATATGGCAGGGAAAGAGGGTGTGGGAAAGAAAATAATATATTAGCCCATAGTCTTAAAATTAAGCACCATTCAACGTTTCCTTTCGAGTTTCGAAACCACTAAATAAAAATGAAGAAAAAAATCAGGAAGTTCCCTCCTTAGTGTTAACAATAGAACAATCCAGTGTGCTATTACTCGGGGCAACTTCTTTTTTAAAAAGAGGCACTGAATGTTCAGATCCCGCTGGACCCTGCCGGGTAGTTCGACCTGGGTGCACTTTAGGCATCTAAAAATAGCCCTGTGACAGCAATGAAATGCAGTTAACTTCAGACATGTCAATTCTGTGATTTTAGATGCAAAGGATAGACTAGCAAGCACACAAACAACAAATGTGGGAATTTGGGATCCGCTTTCCTCGGTAGCCTGGAGGCTTAGGGAAATTCTGACTGTCTCTCTGCTGTAATCTGCTCCAACCCAACAAGTGATAGCACCTACCTGCACACATATTGCAAGTAAGTGTCTGGGGTATTTTAAGACCCTTCTAACTAAGAATCTGCATAACATACACAATGTAAAAATATGTTACTTGTAAATACAAGCATGCCTACTTTAGGGTAAACTAATATTGAAATCTGAAATTGAGATATTGAAATGCTTCATTCATTTCCCAGAGGGACTCCCACGAAACTCCTTTCAAACGAGGAGAACTTTTTATGTGAGTGCATTTCAAATGATTCAACTTAGGAAACTCTACTTTGCATAGAACATTTCAGGATTACATCTGTGACCCAAAGTGAAGTGCACATGTATTAGGTAGACTGCAGTAGTCTCAAGTGTGAAAAATGCCAGAAATGGGATTTGTTCTATGAAAAATTACACATATGGACATGAGCAGTACATTTGTTAAAAAGATTTTTCTTTCTTTATTTTTAGAGAGAAGGGAAAGGAGGGAGAAAGAAAGGGAGAGAAACATCAATGTGCCTCTCACACGCCTCCAGCTGGGGACCTGGCGCGCAACCCAGGCATGTGCCCTGACTGGGAATCGAACCAGCGACCCTTTGATTCGCAGGCCAGCACTCATTCCACTGAGCCACACCAGCCAGGGCGGTAGCACATTTTTAAAGGTTGCTGGTTTTGGTTTTTGTGATTATCTATAGCATTTAACAAAAAAACAGTTTCGTTTTCTGAAAAGTAAAGTCCTCCCCTTACCATATCTAAAAAAATAGTAATTGACTGATTAGGTTACAGTGGAATTTTTAAAATAACTAAACCACTTCAGAGAAAACACAAAATATGTCTACTTAAATTTTTTACAAATATCTCTCAGTGATATTTATTTCCATGCTTGTTTGTCGGTTACATGAGCAATAAAGTCACTGATGAAAATGAATTTGTTTTTCTGTACATGGGAAAATTTGTAACATATGTGGAAGGTCTGAAGTCCATTTCCAAAAGAAAAAAAAGCTTCCATGCTATAAAAAGACAAGCACTCACCCTGGGAACTGCAATTACTGCTTTCTTCATAGAAATACCATCTGATTCTTTCGCTTCTTTTCTTCATTCCCCCCGCCTTCTTTTTTCAAAGAAGATAAGGCAGTGCTGCAGATTTTTGCAGATAATCAAAGAATCTTGCTTCAGGAGTTCAGCATTTAAACTTAGGCCTTTCTTCATCCAAGAAGGCTCTTAACTAATGAACAATAAGCATCAAAGAGAAATGCACTGCTTTTGGAACAGAATGGATACTCTCCTTAAAGGGTCTTCCCACCTGAACCCAGCCCTCCAGAGTTCTTGAAGCGAATTATCGAAAGTACCGAGAGACCTATTCTGTTTCCACCAAGACGAATTGCCGGTGGCCTTGAAAGATGCAGCCATGGGCTGCACTATTTCAGATAAATATGTTAGTGGCATCAAAACCAGCAACGAGCAGAAGCAGCCCTAGTTAAACGTGAAGCTCTCACTGCCCTTCGAATCAAGACAGGTTCTCTATTTGCATTTGTAATTGTTACTCCCAACCGATGCCAGCAAGATGGTTCACTACAGACACAGAAACCCCGTCTCTGGTTGTTGGACATTTGCTATCTGCCTTCAAAGCCTCTGGGGAGAAAGACCATGCATGGCAGACCAGAGTGTGTAGAACAGTCAAGGGCGAGGATTCGAGTGGCAGCCTGCCCTAAGTTCCTCCTCTGTCACTTACAAGCTGTATGACCTTGGACAAGTCACTTCACTACATCAGGACCAACCACTTCTTAGGGAGGTCCTGAGAATCCAGGGAGTTATATGAATGCATCCATATACAGAGCCCTGGGGACAGTGCCTTGTGGAGTAAACACCATATAAGAGCTTGATATTATTATTACGGTCCATGTCTTACACGAACGGCATGAGGTTGTAAGGGAATTAATGAAGATGGTATCAATTCCCCTTTTAAGTGGCTTCAGATGGATAGCAGCTCTCCTCTTGCCATTTTGCTGGAAGAGATGGGATTTTTGTTGTTTACCTCTCAACCAAGATCACGCTTGTCACAGCAATCCACAAGTAAAGTGGGAAAACACCGGTCCCTCTTTCCTTCACCTTGACAAAGCCCTTCAGGACCTGCCCCAGCACTCTGTCTCACCCTGTCCCCTCATGCCTGGCTTTGACCTTTCCACCTCACTTTAAGATCTTGCAATGACTAAAGATCCTTAACTACTCCTTGTTGCTCCATCCACTGAAACTTTGCATGTGCTATTTATTTTTCTAGAATGCTTTTTGCCCCAACGGTCTACCTCTTCATTTTGCAAAACCTGGCCCAGCTATCCCTGCCTCCAAAATGTCTTTTTTTTTTTTATTTTTGCCCCTCCCTGCACCCCTGGCATTTGCTCTGTGGCTCTTTCACGCTGCTACCTTTTCTTCTTTTCATATTTGTCTCCTCCACTGTGACTCTTTTAGGAGCAGACCATGATTTATTCTTTTTCAGTACACACAGCATATAGTAAAAGAACTGGCACCTAGCAAATATTCAATATATATAATTGTTGAAAAAACATATAGTGACTTCTGTCTGCGCTGAGATTTACTTTCTCCCTCGGATTGTCATTCGGCTGCTATTTTGCAATCTTCTTCTACCATCAAGCATTTAAGACACAGGTACTGATTCAATAGTCTCTACCGCTCTCACCTACGAGATGGAATCAATACTCATTCCGCTTTTGAAGTGCGATGCAGTATCAGGGGAGAAGAGAATAAAGGAGAACGGGACACAAAATATTCTTCGGTGAGGTCGTGGGGAAGCTGTCTTGTCTTCCTTTCTAGAAAAGCAGGACTCTTAGGAGCCAGGCTCTGGAAGCAATGTCCCCTGGGAACCTCCTTAGGGTGGGTGATTTGTGTCCTTTGCCCCCACTAGGGGAAACCAAAGTGGGCAATCCAAGAGGTTCTGTCCAGGGGCCAAACCCCAAACGCAGCCGGTCAGCCTGTCCAACATCTCCTCAGTGGTAAAAGGCTGGCAGCCTGCGGACTGGATTTGGTCCCCAGATATATTTTGTTTGGCCCACAATCTTGAAAACTGTGTGAGTAAGTTACCAATTTTGAAAAATTAGGAGGGCTGCCCATTTAAAAATCTAGATTTCTGGCTTAATTTTTAGAAGAACAGGCACCAATGGGTCTCCCTCCCTGATAGGAGCACGTGGTGGGAGCAAACAGTGCTGCCCTCTGTAGGTGGGGCATGTGTTCTGCAGCTCACCACACCCCACTTTGCTCCATTACTTTAACTGTCTGGGCTCTGTGCAATGAGTCTGCAACTTCCAGGGGAGGCTCAACAAGGGAATTCAAACACTGAGAGAAGGAGATGGGAAGTGAAGGAATCGGACTGGAATATAAGGACAGAAACCCTGAAACCAAGGGGACAAGAGCTTTTTATAAGATCTTAGTTACTTAGGCCAAAGTACAGGGTTGCTGTGAAGACCAGTGACAGGAAGAGGCTAGAATGAATAGAATGAAAGGTTTTTAGGAAGTGTGACTGTGGAGACCAGAACTGATGGCTTTATGGTGTGCTTATGCATAAATATAAATTTACATCTGCAGCCAGGACCTCCCTTCTGAATTCTAGATCTACACATCCAGCTGCCTACTTGACAAACCTAATGAGTATGTCCACACTGAACCACTGATTCCAACCCTGCTCTTCCTGCCACCTTACCCATCACAGTTCACGTGCCTCCATTCATTTTCCCAGGTGCTCAGGACCGCAGCTTTGATGTCACCCCGACTCCACCTTCTTTCACTCCCCGTCTCCTCCGCCAGCCAATCCTGTTTGAGCTCCATCTTCAAAGTGTCTCCAGAATTCAACCCTGTGTCACCACCCCCCACTGCTATCACTCTGGTCCACACCGTCATTCTTCTCCTAGGTTATTGGAATACCCCCTTAAATGCTGTCCTTAATTCTGCCTGTTTACCTTGTGGACCGTTCTCAACACAGAGGCCAGAACAATCATGTGGAAATAAAAGCCAGGTCACATCCTTGTTCTGCTCAGCATTTCCCAATGATTTCCCAGTCATTCTAGCGACAGAGCCCCTGCAGAGATCGACAAGCTGTCCCATGGCCTGTGAACCACCCTCCACTCACACAGCCACCTTCATCCCTTACCACCCCGCCCCCCACTCACTAGATTCCAGCCACCCAGGACTTTTTGCTGTTCTTTGAATGCTCCACACACATCCCACTTCAGGGTCTTTGGACTTGCTGTTTTCCTGTCTAGGGTGTTACTCCCCCACAGGTACGCACTAATCAACCACCTCACATCCTTCAGACTTTACTAAAATGTCTGTGCCAGGAAGTCACTCCCAGCTAGAATATAAGCTCCTCAAAGAAAGGATTCCAATATGTCTTATTCAACACTGTATCTCCAGTGCCTAGAAGAGAACCCTTGGCACAGAGTTCACTAAAAATTGGATGATCACTAAATATTTGGTAAATAAGTGCTTTTATAGATAGTCTATACTTTAAGAGGCTACTTCCATCTGATCATTCCCAGTTGGAAAAAATATTTGGTAGTCTGCCTGACAACATTCCATTCGAGGATAATACATAATAGGCCCTAAGCTTTCATTTTAAAAGTCGGTGGTGAGTGAGTGACAGAGATTCCGATGCCGGAGTGGTGGTAACATACCCAGCGCTGCTGTGCAGTAGAAACACCAGCCTGCAGCTATGGGCTCCTGCCCAGGCCCCTCCGAATCCTACACAGAAGACGCTGGGCCTCGGACTGTTCGTACCCAGGACGCATCTCATCGCACCACACTTCATTCAGCCACTCTTTTCTCCCACTGGCCTCCTTTTTGCATCTTTTGCTTCTCTGGCTTTGGAACCTTCACCATCTAGTCCTGAGGCTTCCAGGCCTACAGCCCAATCTCCTGGCCCCGGGCTGGCCTCCTGCTCCCAGGCTTGGCCATGAGACCTGCTTTCCCCTCCGCTCTCACCTGGAGTGTAGCTATTAGGCAGAAAGGAACCCGGGAAAGTTTTGGGCAAAGGCCCTTGCTCCATTGAAGTAATTTATCTTCTCCTTTCTCTTTTTCCACCAGACTTTTTGAAGCTATCTGGATTAAAAAAATACACAAAGCTTTATGATGACACCTAACTCTGAGATCATCAAGCTGACATTTTTATAACAGCTTTAGGCAAACATAGGTTGAAATGGCCTGTCATGTCCAAAAGCAGTCCGAAGTGCACCCTGAAAGGCAACAGGAGGAGGAGTTACGGAAACGGCCAGGAATCTAGGAGGAATTTACGGACCTGCAAAGGCAAGGCGCCGAGCCTGGAAATCGGCTGTTTTCCACCTACTCCCCACCAAGCCAAATGTGAGATAAGACATTGCTAATTCTGATCACATCGGAACATTTTCTTTCACGTACATTAAATTGGAAAATGGAAAATGTGCCATCTTGGGATTATGAAGGTTTATCTAGCGGCAAAACCGCATGGGGCTTGAGGTATTGGGAGGAAAGTGTTTAGCGAAGCCCTTGGGCTGTTTGGGTACTGTCACCCTTGACCCCTTGCGGTGGGCAGGATAATGGCCCCCAAGATGTCCCCCTCTTAATCCCTGGAATCAGTGAATATGTTACTTCATAGGGCAAAAGGGATTTTGTAGATGTTATTAAAGATTCTACAATGAGGAGATTAGTCTAGATTACCCAGGTGGGCCCAACATAACCACAAGAGTCCTTATGAGAGGGAGGCAGGAGGGTAAAAGAGAAGATGTGAGAATAGAAACCCAGGCCAGAGTGCTGCAGAGCCCTGAGCCAAGTGAGGCAGAAAACCTCCAGAAACTGAAAAAGGCAAGAAGAAAGATTCTCCCCTCAGGCCTTCCGAAGTCACACAGCTCTGTCGGGCTGCTTTAGAGTCATGTGCATCGAGAACTAGAAGATGGTAAAGTGCTGCTGTTTTAAGCCACTAGATTTGTGGTGATTTGTTACAACAGCAATAGGAACAAATACATGACTGTCCCCTCAGTCCCACATCCAGTCCTTCACCAGATCCTGGTTGCAAGTGTCCTAGGTGTTCTAGGAGCCAGGCCAAGGTTTTGGAGTTGTTGGTGAGATCAAGCTCATATAGTGGCCGCTGTTCCTAAGATGCAAAGGAGTAAGAAACGCCAGCCAAGCCAGGGATGCACTGAGTCACAAAGATAGACCTCCAGCCAGGTCTGGGCAGTCACACGGACTGCCTGCGGCCCTCCCACACCCTCTCTGTCCCTTGTACACTCTTTACGGGGACTTCTAAATAGTCTTGACCCACTGGAAGGGAAATCCAAGATGAGTAAAGGTATTATTCACTGGCCCCAGGCTGCTCTTACTTCTTACGGAATTCCTACTCTTCCCCTCCCCGGGCTCCTACTGTGCTTCTTCTAACCTCCTAGTCCCCTCACCAGAAAGCTTATTTTCAAAACAGGATCTGATAAACTCACTTGGTATAAAGTGCACAGTGGCTGAGGCATTTAAACCACACCTGCAAAGGGCCTGTACCTTTTAACAAAGATCCGAAGGAGACTGGAAGCTCCTGGAGAACAGGTGTCTGTCCAACTTCTCTGTCACCGGCATCCCTGCCCCTGAGTGCTATGCCTGGAATTTAGTTGGCTGTAGCTTGGGTGGGGTGTGATAGAGGGATCGGGCAAACAGGGAAACAAGAGAAAAACTTACAGACACTGACCACAGTGTAGTGATAGCTGGCAGGGGAGGGGCAAGAGGGGTGGAGGGACGTTGAAGAGGGTATAAGGGGGATAAAAAGATTACAAAATACTGAAAAAGCAAAAAAACAAAAACAACCCTTACTGAATGAATGAATGAAATCCTACTAGCAGACAGAGTGCCTATGCTTTCTCCTAAAATTAGCGCTTCCATGGATAAGGAGATAAATCTGTCTGCATGGCTGCTTCGATGCAAACAAGGCCTTGGACAGGAGCTGTAGGAGGAGTAACCATCGCTCTAACGTGACCTCAGCTTTCAAACCACTTTCTAAAACACCAGTGTGCTTACTCCGCTAATGAGAGAGCTTTCCTAAACACGGAGAATGTGAGTATGGAAGGGTCATGTGACTTGGGACACAACAGTGCCACAGAAAGACTGAGAAATACATAATAAAGCTCTAAACTTTCAATGTGACTAAAAGGGGCCCCCATCTCTTAATTTCCCTACAGCTTCGAAGCTCCTTCCCAGAGCCTTCAGCCACTCGGAGAACCTCCGAGCACCAGACCACTGCGGCAGGGCAGGGGTGGATTCTCCCGGGCTCGGCACCGACACCGTGACACCGGCTGCCTTCCCAAATCCCACGCAGACCTAGGGGCATGTAAACCCAGTCGATGGGGGGCTTCAGGGCGGGTTGTGGGCCCCACTCAATTTTATGCAAAACTGACTGATGTGCATCTGAGATGTTTTAATGGAATGATTCTGACAAAGGAAGGTTTAAAATCTGCTTCTCTAAGAACTGGCTCCAGCCATTCTGTCTTGGTAATGTACAGTTTCCTACATTGGCGTCTTTCTCTGGTGTCACTGTCTCAAATAGTTAATCTTTATGTAGTCCAATGGCCACTATATTAGCTTCCTATTGCTGCTCTAACAAATTACTGACACTTGGTTGCTTAAAACAACACCCATTTATTATACAGCAGTTCTGAAGCTGGAAGCCTGGAACAAGGGTCCCCAGGCTAAAACCAAGGTGTTGGCAGGGACGTGTTTCTTCTGGAGGCTCCAGGGAAGAGAGAATCCATTTCCTTGCCCTTTCCAGCTCCTCCCGGCTGCCAGCAACCTTAATTCCACCCGCAAACTTAAGTCCCACTTGCCGTGTGACATAGCGAATCACAGGTTCCAGAGATTAGGCTGTGGACATCTTGGGTGGGGGGACATGGTTCTGCCCACGGAGTTCTTACTGCGCTCTTTGAGGGCCCACTTCTAGGGCGAGGTTTCGTGAGGGATTCTGAGGGCAAACTGTTTTCACTCAGGCCTCACTCTCGGAAGACAGCAATGGAGATGGAGTGAATAGCTGTCACGGTACAGCACTCACGACCTCCCAGGCTCCTCTCCAAACACAACTCCCTTAATGACTCAGCTCCCTTAATCTTGCAACCACCCATCATTTTAGGAAAATGGAACCCAAGGCACCAAGAGACAGTTGGCACAACCAGCACGGGGCAGGTTGGGGCTGAAACACCGCCGCCCAGCCTGTGGAATCCAAGCTCTCAGTCTCCATGATCACTTTGTTCTTTAGCAGAACATTGAGGAAGATTGAAGAAAAGAGAACATTAACTGGGTAAACCAAAACAACGTAAATTGTAGAAATAATGAAAACCTTCAAGCAAAAAATTTTAAAAAAGGATCATGGAAATTAAGGTAAGTTTTAACGAGGAATGTTAAAAAGACCAGACCGTATTATAGACACACAGGGGCGATTCAATGAAAATAGTCCATGAACAGTCATTGTCACCACAGTGCCTTTAAAATAACATCTGCCACGAAAATCACTGAAGTTTCAGAGGGTGTATCAATTACAGTTTGGAAAGAAGCCTGCCAATGAATGGCATCCTGCACTCAGTGGACCTTGGACAACTTCAGAGCACATGTGTGGACAGGTAGGGGGTACGCGCCCCCTCAGCTCAGACGGAAAGGGCGGCCCCCGCCAAACCCTGGCACTAGGAGGAGGATGCCCTCTCTTCTCGGGTGGAAGTAAGTGTCAGGTGCCCGCATTGCTGGCAGATCTGAAATTAAGTCTGCAAAGTTTAAGGGGGACAGCTTCTTAGACACGGAACTTGTATCTGTTGAATGGATTTCTACAGGAGAGAAAAAAAACTGACCAGGAGAGTGGAATACATTGTTTCTCTGCGGGAGAAAGCAGCTGCGATGTGGGACAGTGACTTAGGACACTTCCTGGCTGTACCTGTAAAAGGGTGAGGAGGAGTCTGACAAGGTGAGAGAATAAGAGCTGGTCACAAAACTAGCGAGAAGGTTAGGGAAACAAAGGAACGGTTGGGGTTTTGTTTTTGTTTTGTTTGTTTGTTTCGAAGTAGCTTTTAAAGGAAGCATGGAAGAAAGGGCTTTAAGACAAGAGAAATTCCTAAAGTCCCATCTCACTCAAATTCTGACAATAAAATTGACAGCAAGGCCCTGAACCGATTCTCTCCCAGGGACGTCTCCCTAAAACAGCCTCGGTTTACAAAGCTGTTTACAGACCCAAAGCGGAATCTCCCCTCTGGTCTCTGCATCCTCTCTGCTCCTCCCACAATCCCTAGACTCAGAGACAAAGATGCTGGAGGGAAAGTGTCTGGCGTTGGTGGAAGGAAAAGCGGGTTACGCTCCACACAACTGACTAACACCATTAGTAATAAAAATAAACACCTAAGCTGCAATAACTGAAGACACACCACAAGGAACTCAGTCAGCAGGACAGTCTGTGCATCTCGGAGTCCGACTGCGCACCATGATAAAAAGGCAAACGGCAAGCAATGTACGGCAAAAAGAGGGAATGCTTACATTGAACTAAAAATGCAGAATGTTTAAGAAGCAGCTTCTGTCTCCCTTAAATACTGTAACCAATCATCTAAAGCGATAGAGATAGTTCCAGAGCTCTACTTTGGTCTCCAAAGAAACATCGAAAGGGCTAAAAGAAATAAGTTGGAAAACATCCCCCGCCAAAGCGCAGTCAGGATGGTGTTTTCCTAGTCCCACGGCAGTGCCCCTAGGCCGTATTTGCGCTTGGCTGAGGCCTCCATGTTATTACTGAGATACTTCTTTTTTTCTGTTGCTCAACATTTTCTCTGAGAGAAGAATTTCGTGTGAACACCAAACGGTGATGAGGAAAGATAGCAGAGAATACCTTGAAAGGTAGACTGCAAAATCAAGGTGATCTTGGCAAATGAGACTACTAAATTCTGGACGTCAGTAGAGGAAAATACATAAAGACAAGACATGTAGATACTATTGCCCTTTGTATGGAAAGAGGACGCCCCTTAATACCCTTGTCCCCCAAAGCACACACCTTTTCTCCTCCTGGTGATGGAGTTTGGTTAGTTTAACCACACTCGTCTCCAGCTCTTCTGCTAACACATAACCTGTTTGCTGTGGCCACAGAACAGTGACATCATTCAAACAGTAAAGACCCACTTCTCAGTGGCTCCACGTACAACCAACTCTGAGGTAGAGTTGAGTCTGCAGATACCCAATGAAGGACAGAATATTCCTTCCAAAGCAAGCACTGATTGCGCCAGACACATGCGATCCAGCTTACTGGAACTGGTCTGTGTGCTCCTGCCGGCTCGTTACGGAGCAAGGTTTGCTACAAGAGATTCGTCAGCCCCTGCCTGCACCACCACGGTCCTGCCCCACTGAACCTTGCTGAGCCTCATTGCTTCTCGGCCACAAAATATGCAGCACAGAAATACAAGCTGGCCTCACAGGAGGCTTTGAGATGCAAACTGATTATATACCTACATGTACTTTGCACTAGGTAAATATTATCAGTAAATTGTCCAGTTCTTGATATAATAAAGAAATGTCATTATAAGGAATGGAAAAGATTTCATAGACAAGTCGAAAAGAGTCAAGAATGAGAAATGTCAGAAGGAGGAGGGGAGCCAAAGTGAGCCGTCTGATGGCTTTCAAATCTACGAAAACCTTTCGCTAAGCAGCTAAGACAAAAATAACTGAACTAAAGATAAAAGAAAAGAAACTGGGTTTACATTGTATCGTGAAGAATTTAAGTAAGTTACCTTTACAAAGACTTGCTGGTGACTAAGAGTTGGAATACAGTGAGACGATATACGCTTCATCCCTAAAAATCTCTGCTCACTGGGCAAACACTTTCCTGAGAAAATAGACAAATGCATTTAGATTGCCTCCTAAAGTAAAGTGGGCCTGTAACCACTCTCCCAAGCCCTCCGTTTCTGCCCGTGTGTATGACGGCCACAGACGATTCTTAAGTGCTTGGATGTGGCTGGCTGGATTTGGCCAGCAGGCTGTAGTTTTCCCATCCCTGATCTGTAGGGTCTTCCAGTCCTGGGATTCTAATCCCTACAACCCAGCTGCAGCAAACAGTGACACTCAACCCAAATGGAAAATAATATCGTTCTTACTGTAGCATGTCACTGGAGTGGGTGCCATCCCTTCTATCTACATCTTGAGAATATAATTAATTGATCTCCTTAACCAGCTCATTAGGATAATACATCATTGGTGCTTTTTTTTTCTTTTGTAGCAAAACATACGAATGTTTACATATGTTTATGGCTGTACTATCCAAGTGTATAATATTACAATCTGGTGCACTGGGAAGCATATGCCATATGCTTGGCTCCTTCATCTCTTCTGCCAATGGGAAATGCTTTTCTAAAAAGGTAAAGACATGCGTGGGACCACACTCTCTTTGTCCTTTTTCTGTTAACTCTTTCAGCTCAGCCTTCTTCCTCACCCCACCGGCCTCTTGAGAGGAAGACTGAAGGGAGCCCCCCAGCCCTAGGGGAGGCCAAGAGGTGGACAGGAACTGGCCAGACCAGGCTAGGGGCCCTGGGAGCGTTCAGGGTTAAAGCTGGATATTGATTCCTGCCTTGAGCCATTGGGCTGGAAAGGAAGCACGTCGCTCCGCCTGGAAATCAGGCCAAACTGGCCCAGAGTGGGAGTGAAAAGAAGAGGGGGCGTGAAATGAGAGTTCAGGAAGGAGAACAGGGTACCGGAGCCAGAGGCTCACTCACCTGGCACCTTGCCCTGAGGTACGTGGGCGGACTGGCCTGCTTGAAACCTGGGGTCACAGGAGACAAACCACCCCCCTTCACTCCTGTGCCTGCAGCCAAATCGTCTTGGACTTTGATCATGTCAAACTCTCTCCCTTGGTGTTTTTACTTCCTGTTATTGCCCAGTGGGAAAGCTGGCTTTTTAAATGTCACCAGTGAAACGAATAAAATTTATTGGCCTACTCACTCTTAAGGTATAACACACGCACACACACATGTATATATATTTATATCACCACACATAATACACCATATACATATACACCATATGTATATACATGCACATGCATATGCACATCAGTATATTTACTTTTTGTGTGTATATATATTTAAGTAGCTTTTCTGTGAATTAGAAGCAATGACTTGGTCATACCCTCATTTTAAGCAACTTGATACCATGTTTAGTACTTAAATATATAGAGAAAGCTGAAAACTAATTTATTGTACAACCTGAGGCCTCAAATTCAACAATAATCTAGTTGGATGCCAGCACCCATGGGTGAATAAAGCATTTGCAGCTTTGATGTATTCAGAGGAACACCCAAGATAAAACAAAGAAGGAGTGAAATTCCTTCAAACTTGGACTGTAGATGCCAGGCTTGTATCACTTAGGGTCATATCTGCTGCCAGTGACAGATGAGAGAAACCATAATGCCAACAGGTTTAAGCTAAAAAAAAGAAGAATAACAAAAGCTGTAGCAGCTAAAAGACCAGGTGGAACTTTGGCCACACTGGATTCAGGTCCAGACGCTGGGAATCAGGACTTAGCTGTCCATCCCTCAGCTCTGTGCCTGTCATCTTGGGTCCCTGGTGACGAGTATGAGATGATTACCATTTAAATCCAGCAAGCAAAAGCGAGAGCCAACAGCTGAGGGTTCCCATGGAGTCACACACCCGTCCTGGCCCAATTCCTGAAGATCTCAGCGAAGCTAAAGGCACACGCCACCCTCAGGAGCTCCAGTCTTGTGTGGGCTGAGGGAGTTAGAACAAGTGGTCACCCATGAGAAAACTGGGACTTTTGTCACAAGAATTGGGAATCATGCTGGACAGTAGACAGCCCCTGTGAAGGAACTCAATAGCTCCATCTCCGTGGGACAAAGAGCAACTTAATAGAGTGTAAGTGGCTCATGGTAGAAAGGAGCTCTTTGAGTTGGCAAAGGGACTCCAGGTCAAAAAAAGTGTGAAAATAGAGAAGCTGATGGTTTGACGTAGGCTACAGTGCCCGCCCAGCAAAGCATGGAGACATTGCCTCAAGAAGCTCCTGCTGCCGGTGGGATGCTGTCCTGGGAGCCGATGGGGAAACAAGGCCCACTGACTCCGCCAACAGTCGCAATCTGGCGTCCTGCTGAACTGAGCCCCGAAGGTGTGCAGAGCTGGAAAGTCTAACAGAACGGCAGCATTGTGTCGAATCTCACCGCAGATCTAAGGAAGTGAGGTCATGGAACTCCCATTACTCCTTTCATAAGCTCGGAAGGACCGAAACTGCACGTAGCCGCGCAATGCAGCTTGCTTCTGAAAGCCTGAATGCCCCTGCGTATTTCACAGCCTCCCGCGGTCTTTTACATTCTACACTTGGTAGGGGAGAAAAGCAAGGACCAGTTTAAGAAATTCACTTTCGGGGAAACAAAGAACATTTGGGGTCATCAAAATCTCATCTCTATCCTTACCATAAAATTATCTTCTTTACGTTAATTATTTTGGGCATACATTGAGAAAGGTAAAAGCAAAATTAAGATCCCCCTGGATAATTCCAGAGAAAACCTGAAAACCACACCATAGGTAAAATTGGTCTGAATTTGGTTCTGATTTGTATGAATTGATTTTTTTTTAAGATTTTATTTATTTAACTTTAGAGAGCGGGGAAGGGAGGGAGAAAGAGGGAGAGAAACAGCCATGTGTGGTTGCCTCTCACATGGCCCTCACTGGGGACCCGGCCCGCAACCCAGGCATGTGCCCCGACTAGGAATCGAACCGGGACCCTCTGGTTCCCAGCCTGCGCTCAATCCACTGAGCTACACCAGCCGGGCTGTATGAATTGATTTTTATACTTTAACAGCATTGAGGGATTGTTCAACTCTCTGCTTTGCTTAAGAACATATGATGTTTGAGCCAGTATCTTAAAATACACAGACAGACCCAAACTGATGCTCATGACCACTGTGGGTTGTTAAAAAACAGGATAAACCTCTGTGACATTTCCAAGGGAAAACTAAGACAATAAGTATCTTTACGTCAGGAAATATTGTCTATTTTTCTTTTCTAAAAGTCACATTAAATGCAATGCCTTTCAGGCTGACTGCTCAAATCAGTGACTCATATTTGAATTTCAGGCCATCATGCTCTGTGGGCAGGTCCATCCCAGATTTACCTAGCTTATATCATGGAAGTTTCCAAAAAGTCTAAATGCTTCAGCACTTTAGTTTATCTTCCCAACTCATAATAATAGAGTTCTGAAAGATCATTTAAAAATGTTAAATTTCCCTTCATTTTTCAAAGCATTTGGAACACTACAAGCAATCTATTGAGAAAAGACAGCTCATTGTTCTACGTTTTTCCCCCCACAGAGAATTTATGTCTCAAAAGATATTTTTTAAAAAGAGAAGTTATTTAATATGTCTCCCTGGCCAACCCAGAAACTGCTATAAATTCAAAATTCATTCTTATCCAATGTTCTTAATTATAAGATAAGTAATCTTTCCGTGTTAGTTTAATTCCACCCTATTTATCATCTCAAGTAGAATGACACATAGCAAATACCATTTGGGAAGTTTTATTAATAAAGCCCTAATCCCGCGGCTTATAAGACATGTCTGAGAATAATGCTTTAACTACAGTAAAGCTCAGTGACTGTAACACCCACTCAGTAGTTGTAACTGTCCCCCATGTGAGCTAAGTCACCTTTTCCAGTGATGAGTGACAACTCCCTAAAATGGGTCTCAAAGAGCTCACAGCAGGTGATCAGCTTCAGTCCTTTCTGCCTTGGAGATGTAGCAAGGATTCCCAGCTTTGCGATACTCCTGGGCTGGAATTTCCATATTATGGAAAATTCGGATAGGTAAGCAAAGAGATGCAATACTTTAACTCAGCTGTACAAAGAGAATCTTTGGAGATTTTGCTTTAAACATATATGTATATAAATCCATACCATTGGGCCAGTCAGAAGGCAAACATGCACACCCATACACGTGAGTTTTCCATATATTGGCATTGGTTGACTGATCTAGGAACTTAATACATAATATTATCTTTCTTAGAGCTCATATAGAAAAGTCCAACAGCCATTTTACAATAAAGTTTGCATATTTGATAGCTAACATCTTTCTGGGCTAATCTGCCAGGTCCTATAATGTTATATTATAATTAGGCCCTACTTCTCCCCTCTTGATTTAGACAAATTGTGGATTAATAGAAATAACTGGTAAAGCGTATGATGACCATCAGCAAAGAAGATCACATTCTTATTCCATCTGCTTTGAATCTAGAAGGAGTTTGAAAAGGGCTCTGTTTCGGGCTTGCCGAGCTCCGGCTCTGGCAGTTCCCAGCAACTAAAAGCAATCTTGCTGTGATTGAAAATGGAGGTGTCACCTCGGGTGGGCTCCACGCTGCCAGCGGAGGGAATAGCCATTTTAAATGACTTCCAAAGCCAAAATAAATTCTCCCGGATGGAAATCTGCCCTGATCCTTATTTTCTATCTCCAGGAGATGATATGTGTTTTACTCATTATGAATCATTCTCTCCATTCTTTTCTGCTAAGGCAAAGGAGAATGAGCAAGAGGTGCTTATCGACGGCACAGCACTGGGCCCGCTGCTGACTTAACACGCGTCACAAATAAGACCGTCATGTGAAAAACATACTTCGCTTTCGAGTAGCACTTTACCAACGCTGATATTATTTTAAATAGAGATGTGAAGATACGTGGAAAACGCTTTCACTTTAAATCTCCATAGGGCTTAGCTGTTGTAGGCATTTCTAGTGCTTCTCACGATAATTGTTTTGGTAAACAAAAAAGACACGATGTTCCCCAGTTTTTGCATGTGCTTAAAACTGAGACAAAGACACGCAGTGACTTCGGACCATAAAGTTACTAACAACAGAAATGGCTTCCAATGTTCTAGAAATAAATGCAGCCTGTGCATTCAACAAACAGAAAAAAAATTGTATTGTGAGGTTTCTTATCATGATAGTTAAGTCATGTTACTTAGGTATATATCATACTTTAGTTAAAACTTAGCTGTATCTGACCATGGCCTAAATGTCTTTCTTTTTTTATTATATTTACTGTGTTCACATTTAGCGTCACCTAATCAGGAATTGCTTCATAGTTTTTCATAATTGGAACATTTCCGGTGAAAAAAAAGAATCAAGTTAATGATTAAGAAGTGTGGTGATCGCGGGGGGGGAGGGGTGTGGGTGAAAGTGGAAGAGGATATGGCACTGGCAAAAACACACTAAAAATGAACTATTAGAAAAAAAGAAGGATGAAACCTTATCATGTGCAACAACATGGAAGGACTGAGAGGGTATGAAGCTGAATGAAATAAGTCAGACAGAGAAAGACAAATGCCAGATAATTTCACTTATATGTGGAATCTATAAAACAAACAAACAAGCAGAACAGACACAAACTCTCATAGACACAAAGAACTGACTGATGACTGGCAGATGGGAGGGAGCCAGGGCACTGGGTGAAAAAGGGGAAGGGATTAAGAAGTATGAATCGGTAGTCACAAAGAGCCATGGGGACATAAGTACAGCTGAGGGAATATAGTCTGCAATATTGCAAGGGCCGGGTACAGGGTCGGGTGGGTGGGGGACTTATCAGGGCAACTACTTTGGAAGGTATAGAAATGTCTAACCACTATGCTGTACGCCTGAAACTCATAGGATATTGAAGGTCAACTGTCATTGAAAAATAATTTAAAAAAAAAAAGAAGAAGTAAGGGCTTCTTAATTGGGATGGCAATTCTACCTAATTGTTCCTCTTTCAGCTACGTGGCCCTTAGGAGGAGGTGACTTGGGGCCATCCGAGGGAGCTCTCTCTCCCCTCAGGTTTGTTTGCTGCTTCAGCTGCCACAGTGGTTTTAACAGTGTAGTCAAATGTAATTGCCTTTTCCTTGATGAAAAGCTCCTGATTCTTGAAATAGAAAAGCACTGGATTTTACTGCCTGCTGAGTTTTGGAGAACCAAGTCAACAGGGTTTTAAGTCACTGAGCAATGGGGTCTGGAAGCGCTGCAGACCGGTCTCAACTGGAATTTTCACACACTGCTGAGTGGAAGTACAAACTTGTTAAAGTACTCTGGAAAACCATTTGGTGATATCTTGTAATGTTGACTGTATACATACCCCAAGACTAACAATCCTACATGAAGACATGTACACAGCAGTGTCCATATGTGCACACACAAGAACATGCATAGCAGAAATGTTTGTAGGAGGACCAACTGCAAACAACCCAAGAGTCATGAGTAGCAGAATACGTAAGTATATGTAGAAATTGGAATCTTCTACAACAGTGACAAAGAATGACCCACAGGTAGATACAACACAGAGATGAATCTCAAGACATAATGTTGAGTGAAATAACCTAGATAGCCAACAGTAAATAAGTGCATAATGTATGATGCTATGCATATAAAATGCAAAAAGAGACAAAATAAATATGGCGAGAAAGCCAGAAAGCGGTCAATTTGGGGAATAGGAGCAATGACACATCCGTGTTTCCGGGAAGGCCTGAGTAGATGGGTTACATCTTCCTGCCCATATTAAAACTTGACTTTGAAAAGCATATCTTAATAGAACATTGCCTTTCACAGCATTGTAGTGTGACCGCTGCGGTCCTCTGCCCGCCTCCACCAAGCACGACCGCCGCTCAGCACTGAGGTCACAGCACAAACATAAGAAGGAACAGCCGCTGACTCCAGCGCAGAGAGGAGAAGGTGCCGCTCTGCCGGCAGGGGTCAAGGGGCTGGGGTGGGTGGGAGGGGGTGTCACCATCCCGAATAAGACTGAAGTCACCTAGGGCCCTCTACAGCTTTGTAATTAACTTCCACTCATTGTTTCCCTGGAGTTGCCTATTTTTTAAATGAAGATAAAGAGGGTTAAAACTACAGGCTAAGCCTACTTTTAATAATATCGAAACCTCACCAGTCCACTTTCATGTTTTAAATAAAAATTAAATGTCTTCTAATTGCAACGCTGGTTAATCAGGATGATAAGCCGTCCAGGGTGTCCTGATAGAACTGCTTACTGCGGGTTCCTTCAGCTCCAAGCAGAGACACACACACCTTCCTGTGCACTGGCGTTCATTCACATTCAGGCAACAGCATTCCGCCTGCCCCCCAGGGGATGCAGCTGAGACAGCAAATGATCAGAAATGCGTCTTTCATTCAGACACCCTGAGAGTCACGCATACAGCCTAAAGGAAATCATTCTTACGCACTCCAAGGAACTGAAGGAAGAACTTCAAGGACCCTGGGGCCTCCAGACATCCTGTAACCTATATCCCCACTAAATATTTATATTCAAATGAAAGGCAATGCTAGGACTCTTCCATCTTGAAGATTAATCTTCTTTGTTAATTAAAACGATCTGATATATCACCATTTTCAAGACATTTTTTCAGCTGATGCCCAGTCTGTAAATGTTGCCCTGGTCTTGACTGCAGGCTTCCTTCCCACTCTGCCTGAGACACGGACAGAGCACTGGAGCAGCTTCCAGAACCAGCGCTGCTGACGTTCAGGCCTGTCCCCAAACACTTAGGGAAAAACATGCTGAGTCTTCCATAATTACGGCGTTGAGAAAAGGCAGTGGCAGAGCAATAGGTCAGATAACTACTGTGGTTTGCTCTTTGCAAGGCACAGCCTGAGATAATATAAAAATAATTATACGCATCCACCAGATTTTGCAAACTGCTTATTTAGTTTTCTAGGTCAGTGTAGCTGGTCACATCCCTCTGAAAGTTAAGTTTTCCAGCTGACCGCAAATGGTGAGTTCACTTACATTATTTCTGTGTAGTGCTGCATATTATTTAGAAGTTCAAGGGACTGTGATGTTTATTCCTCATGCTCTGAAGGGTCCCCCCCCACTGCCCCCGCCCCTGCCAATGAGTACTGGACTGAGGAGAGAGAGCAGAGGAAAAGCCACGCTACTGTAAAAGTTTAACATCATCTTCATTACCATGTAATTAAAACGTCAGGTACATAAAATAAGTTCCAAGTGACTTAACACTGAATCCGCTCTAATTTGAATTTAGCATTTGAATGCTAAAATAAGTATAATTTTCATAAGAATAGCCAGCTCTAGGAGAACATGCTAATTTTCCCTTTGTTTCAACTTAGCCTACCCTCAAAAATTTGCACCCCCCACCATTGCAATGGTATTAGTTTGCCTTTATAGAGGAACATGTTGATGCATCAGTTGCCCTGGTGATTTCCAGGCTGCATCAGTGGCCTCAGAAATTTAAAGCATCCACTTTCTTAGACTTGACCCAGCTCGCTGAGATCTTGATTGGTGAGGAGAGCCCCCAGAGAGCTGCGGGCACAAAGCGGGGCAGAGGCCCGCGTCCCAGCCAAAAGATGAGCGGAAAGGCAACATGGAAAGCACTCTACTGGACAGCAGATCTCACCTAAGCTTTTCCACGAAGAGGCAAAAGGCGGCTTTAGGAAACGTGGTCAGTGGGTTTCCAAATGGATGCGTTTGTTTATCCCATGAAGAAAAGCCAGTGCTAGACAGAGTCCTGGGCAGGCTTCCAGCCTTGTCTATTGTGATGTGGATCCCAGTGCACCGTCATCCCGCTGGGGCTCCAGCCACCCGAGGGTCCTTTACCAATTTCCCCAACCCTAATTGTCTTTTCTTTTGCTCAGATACGCCGCAGAGGCTCCGTGTCTCTGGAAATTAATCACTATTGGAGAGATTAATTGGAATTTTAAGACTATTAATTGTAATTTCCTCTTCCTCTTGCTTTTTTAATGTTGAAGGAAATCTATAAGGACTCTTTCAGCAACTGAAATGCCTCTTAAAAAAAAATGTGCCAACCCCTCAAATAGCTGCTTTTCTGAGATTTTGACTCTCTGGCTTGTCAGTCGTTACAAGGAAGAATTACTTAGGCTTGGTTATAAACTCCACCTGGGGATTAAAAATAATTGGTTTATATAATAAGATTAATTATATGTAACCATTAAAATATCCAATGATATCATTCCTACTCTCTAAAAGGGTTCTTTCCTGTTTAGAATCAGTCACTCAAGGATATGATAATTTAAAACCAAAAGAAAAGATAGTAGCTAAAAATTTGTCCCCTAGGCTAGGGTCCTCTGAAAGCTTTCTTTCCCCTGGAAATTGAATCTACGTTACAACACAAAGACACACACTTATGTCCCACATATCACAAAGACACACATATGCACTGGCACACAGGCACAACAGACACACACGTGTATACACTCAGCAATTCACAGGCACACCCACGTACATCGACATTCGCCTTCACACACACACATTACTTTCCGCCAGAGCAAATCCTCGCTCTGGAATAACAGAGCAACAATTACTTCAAATTCCTGCTTAACCAGGTAGCAACAGCCTCCCAGCACAGTGGGAGGGTAAAACTGTAACTCAGATAGAAGGAAAAAAACTTTGGATAACAGACTTGGACTCAGATGCTGGTTTTAAAAACGCTTTCCTCTTGGTAAAGAATTACAATGGACAAGCCTGGCTCCAGGCGAAACAGAACCCGTAATCTGGACAGACCGTGACATTTGCAGAACCAGGGAGAACGAGAAGCTGGGAGTTCTTGTCCAGTGAGAAAGCCATAGGGCAGGAGAGGCAGAAAGGGAAGAGCCTGGCCTCCTGTTCAGCCTTCTTGTTTTCAATCAAGAGGGCCTACCTGTGCCGCCCTTAGGAAGGATCCCGTGTGAAAATTCTGGCATTTTTAAGAAGGGACAAAAATTGCAAAAGATAGTGCTCCGAAGGAATCACAGTTTAAGAGAAGAGTTTTGAACTATAAATATTTATAACTGATAAAAACTTTATAAGTGCTACAAAGTTCCACAAAGTCCACGTTCATTATCAGCCCTTGGACGGTAAATTCCTTTTTGGTGAGGTTCATGTCTCCTTTCAGCCATTCGCCCAAAAGGCGCTGTTAAAAAGCCGGGATGTGCAGGCCCTCTGCTCCTGGCTGGTGACCTGAGGCTCCCTGTCTCCACGGGGTGACGATGCCCTGGGGACAGGCTCTGAACAATCCGTTACAAAGGGGTTGCGTTCTATCTCTTTATGTCCTTCACGGTGGCCAGCACCAAGTACGCACTCAGGGTTTACGGAAGAGAGAAGGGAGCAAGGACGGAGAATAAGGCTCAGAGTATTGCCATCTCCCTTGCCATTTTTTCACATAAAATATTTGGGTAAATCAGTAATGAAGGGATACTCACACTGGGTTAGGATATACCACATACTCACACATAACCATATTTACTTAACCGCCATCTGAAATCATGACCACTAGACACATTCAGAAGTGACAATGTCTTCAGTAACGTAGCCCATGACAAACCGGTCTCTGGTCAATGAATTGGTGGCAGTTAGGGCAGATAGCCCAGAAAGACAAACATCACACCCTGCTGACTGAGAATAACAAGCTCATGGAACAGAAGGGACAAAAACTGCTCTGTAAGAAGTGAGATTAACTTGAGCGTCGCTGCCAAGGAGTCAATACTGATCCAGGAAGTTTTCCATCCTGGTAGGGATGAAGCTTCCTAGAAAAGTCAGGTCATAATGAGGTCTGGCCAACATATGGCCAAAGGAGTGATAGGCCAGAGGGCCAAGGAGTCGGTACTCCAATTTAAAAATGGAAGTAAAACATTAACACAAGTTTGAGGACTACTGTGTACCGGGACCAATTTCAGCGCCTGGGTAGTAGGGAGACAGTAAGACACAGGCTCTTCTCTCAACGCACATACCATTGATTGGTTGTGAGCCACAGAAAAGGAGGCCATACTGATGGAGTAATAAAAGTGCCAAAAGGGAATAGAATTGAAATGCCTCGTTTTTGAAAGGAAGAAACTGATTTTTCAACGAGAATTTTGGCGGGGTGTAAAAATAACCTTCTTCAGAATTAGGAGCGAGAAAGCTTGTATTTCCTCCCTCAGATTAATGAACAGAGACCTTGCTGATTGAACTAAGAAGGGGGAATCAGTGCCTGTGTGTGCGTGTGCACATGGGTTTGTGCACGAGTCTGTGCATGAGATAACAGTAATTATATCCATAAGTGGTATGTTTTTAAAAAGAGTTCCTATCTTTCAAGAGGCACGCATGCACATGCAGTATTTGTGGCTAGTTTGTGTTCAATAGCCAAAGAGGTTTTGTGAACGCAGACGTTAGGTCATGGCGCTCTTCCAGAACCCTCCAGGGCCAAGGTTTCTCACTCAGTGTGGAAACCAGAGCCCTTACGATGGCCTACAAGGCCCATCGTGATGTGCCCCCCCCTTTACTGCTCAGCCCAATTCGCCCCTCACTCACGTCAGCCCCAGGGGCCTCGTTCCTATGCCGGGAACACGCCAGGCACACTCCGGGTCTGAGGACTTGTAGTTGCTCTTCCCTCTGTCTGGGACGCTCTTCCTCCTGGCGTCTGCATGCTGGCTCCCTCGCCAGCAAATGGCATCTTCCCAGTAAGGCCTTCCCTGGCCACACAATTTCACATTCAGAAGAAACGCCTGCATTTCCTATCTCCCTCCTTCCTGTATTTTCTCCTTAGAACTCACTGCTTTTTAATGTACTACAGAAATGATACATTATATGTATTATAATCACATATAATAATGATGCGCATACTTTATATATATGTAAATAAATTGTAAACAGTTTCTTTTGTTTATTGTCTCTATATTCAGAAACCCCATGAGGATGAGAATTTTTGTCTGCTTTGTTCACTGGTAAATATTCCATAAATACTCATGGAACTACATGTGTGTACATGATGTGTGTGTGTCTCTGTTGGGTTGTGATGTAAAATGTTTCTTAGTATGAGTCACAGTCCAAGGTGCTTGTATAATTCTGCCCTGGTGCACAGGTGAGCTACCCCTGAGCTTGCTCAGAGTGACAATGGAAAGGTTAGTATCGCACGGGCCCTCAACAGCCGCTCTTCACATCTTACAGACCTGGTGCCTAGAACCAACGGTGCCAAAGATAATTGGTATGAGAAGTGCACATGCGGGGAGGGAGGGTCATTCCCCTGGGGTGGCACCAAGGCATCGTAAATTGGCAAGAGAAAATAGGCAGAGCCAGAAACTCATAAAATTTCAAGTCCCTCAGGGATGATCCAGTGCCACCTAATAATTCTATAGATGAGCCTCAAAAGTTACACAATGATAATGTCGTTGGCCCCAGGCCATGTGAACAGCAAATTCTGAGATGAAACCAGCATAGACCCGAGTCACAGGACTCCTTGTCCAATAATCTTTAAGTAAAAGATGCCGCCATGAAAACAAACAGCAGGAACCTGCTTTCCGAAGTGTTCTGCCAGTCCTCTTTGCTTTAGCAAGACCCTGAGATTCTTTCTCCAGTGAGTCGCCAATCATTTATTCCACCCAGGCCGTGGCCATTTGCAGGGCTCTCTGTTTTAAAAACAAAGAGCTGCTAATGATCACTATTTCTCACAAATCAAAGCTTTAAAAATTCCTTGCCATAGCAACCAGGAGTGGTTGAATCATCTACTATTATTCCCTGAATTTCTTATGAAACAATTCTGACACCAGGACCCGAGGATGTTAAAATCAGTCAACAATCAAAACCTCCCAACCTCACTGTCCTACTTTTCATTAGAATGAAAGAATCTGTCTGATGGTGAATGGATGGCTCTGCATCTTTCCATAACCATAAAAGAAAGTGCTTCGAACCTCAGAGCGCTGAGCAGTGAAAGCAACGCATCAGGAAAAGCTGTCCGTCGCCTTGATTCAGAAGGGAAGCAAACTATTTTTGTCAGGGAGTGAATGTTGTCGCAGAGAGAGTGGGGCACAATTGCTCGGTTCTCCACTAGACTGAGTCCTCTGCCCAGCAGAAGTCAGATTTCTTAGAACTCACAGTGTTTCTGTGGTGGCCTTAGACAATCCAGGGGTGAGGACATTCATGCCATACCTGTGGGGGACACTCTTGGGTCCTCCTTCCTCCTTCACAGAACCTGAAGCAGTCAGGGGTGCTCACCCCTCCCGAGACGCTGACTTCACTCCCATTACAGGAAGGAAGTCATGATGAGACTGAGTACATCATGGGCATCGTCTTCCCCTGGCAGTGATTGGTTCACAGAGGACCGTGCGACAAAACTGTGGCCAGTGAGGCCAGAGGAAATCTGCTGGGGGAGGGGCACTTCTGAGAAAGGTTTTCTCTCTCTCCACTTTTCTCCCGGTAAATGTGATGTCAGGGACTGCTGGTGTCATCTAGACATCAAAAGGAGGACAGGCTGGGAACGAAGCCCTTCCACGGAGAGGGCAGAGCCGGGAGAACTGCAGGGAAGCAGGCTGCGTCAGAGGTCGCCATGCCTGGCGCTCCTGTCTCCCACTTCTTAGGGTTTTCTGTATTTGCAGCAGAAGAATCCTACCCCATACAATAACGACACCCTGGAATGTTCTGGTCGGGACGTGAGGAGGTGTGCATGTGAAAGCTGCGTGAACCTCAGGCGTCAGGGACAGTGCATGTTTTGTTCGGGAAAGCTTGGCCTGTGACATGAGGAAGCGGGAGGACCCAGGTATAGAATCCACACCTGGAGTGAGGTGTCCGGGCAGATGCAGAGGCCAGCACAAGGCACAATGCCCTGCCCGTGTGTGCTGCTGTCCTAGGCAACCCAGGACAGCCAGCTTTCCCCCAATGGAGGACACCTCAGCAAATCCACTGTAATCCGTACCCACTTCCTCCTCCGGGTGCCAGGAAAATACTGCCAATGGGAGCCTAAGGGAAGAACTAAGGAAGACGGTTCTGTACTTGCCTTGCCTTCATACTCCCATAAATGGGTATTTATCTGCATTTGTGGGGGAGGGTTCTTATCTTCCTCGTCATTGACAGAAGGCAGACAGGCCTTCTGAACAGTGCGCGGGGAGCCAGTCACCCTATAAATGCATGCAGGCCATTGAAGGTTGACGCCTGCCCATAGAAGCGGCCGCCCAGGGGACTGTGCTCCCCAAAGACAGAAGTCTTGATCTCCATTAGCTCCCCACAGGGTCAGGTCAGCCTCCAACCTACAGAAAGTGTGTCTTGCTCTAGTAGACTCCAAACCTCGGGGGAAGGGGCATTCCAAACCAACTTGGCACTGAAAACCAGTAGATCTTTTAAAAATGTTTATTGATGGGATTCATTACAGTGAACTTTATGTGGTTTTAGAAAATTTCATTTTTAATATTCATCTTTAAGGTCTGGTCAAATGCACGTTTCTTTACTTGTTCAAAGTAAACACGCTGAGAACATTCGAGACAGCTGTACCTGTGTGATACTTTAGTCCTCCTAACAAAGTATTTACAGTGCCATACGGCTATCTGACACAATCAAAGGGTGTCGGCTCTTTGATTAGAAACAACAGAAGCGGCAGCCGATGAACCGCCCCCCCTGCCCCCCGTCAAGGTCTGCACACGCCTCCGTCGAGTGGGGTATACCGAGGCAGCAACAGAAGAGCCACTGCACGAATAACACGCTACAGCACCAGATACGCAGCTGGGAACTTGGTGCGTGGTGACTTACATTCCACAGCGAGGGCAGAAGTCTTGTTCCCAGGGCTTGAAAAGCTGCATAAAAATCTAGTTAACTAGCCATGAGAAACGCATTCATTGCTTTGTCCGGCACCAGGGTTTGGCAGCCTTTGGGGGAAACTGGGGGACGCTGAGCTGACCCTACAAGCCAGCCACAGAAACACATCTCTGTGGAACCTTCTGAGGAGGTCGGGGGCTGGCAGCAGAAAAAGACAAAGGTGGGAGTAGAAATGGGAAGAGGAGGGGCATCCCCACATGTTGATCGAGATATCAAGGCCTGTGGGGTGAGTGTTGCTTGTCTGATTATATCTGGTCCAGGAAGGACTTGATCTACGGGTGCCTTTCCTGTCGGCTCCCTTTACAGCCTTTTCACCTTCTCATTCCTACTATATCAATATGTTTTTGCCTCTTAAATCAGAGCTTTATTGAGATAGAATTCACATGCCCCACAAGTCACCTGGTTAAACATGCACGATTCGATGCCTCTTAGTCTATTCATAGTTATGTGCAACCATCGCCACAATCGATCTTAGAACAATTCAGCACCGAAAGACACCCACACCCAGCAGCCATCGCCCGGTTTCCCTCCCTCCCAGCCCTAGGAAACAGCTCATCTACTTCCGTCTCTGTGACTGGCCTCTTTGGGACATCTCATGTAAGTGGGATCTCACCACATGTGGCCTTCTGTGACGGTCTTCTCGCTCTGAGCGTCATGTTTGCAGGCTCATCCCTGTCGTGCTATGTGCACTGTCTCGCTTTTCAAAAATTTCTCGGGAGCTCTCTCTGCCGGGCTCTGGCGTGACTCCTTCGTTCCTCAGTGTTCACTATTGAGTCTTGAAAAGTGCTTGTAGACTACAAATCACGTTTAAAAAGGAGTCCTGGTCCCAGAAAGTCCTTGCAACTCTATCAGGAGTCTCCTCTCACAACAAAGTGCAAATAATCCGTATCATAATTTTTAAAAAACTGATTTTCTAAAAATCGTTAAAGGCCCATGACTCGTGTGAACCAGCGACGGGGAACTGATTTCCATGCGAGGTTGGAGTGGGGCTGTGGCCTCATTCCAGTGATGGGGTGCTTGAGACAGAGGCACATTCACTCACTCGACAATCAGTTATTGAGTGCCTACTGCATGCCAGACACTACTCTAGGCCCTGGGGTTTGGCAGGACACAAAACAGACAAAAATGTTTGTTCTCATGAGACGTGTATTGTAGTGATAAAATTATTTAAAGAGAGAAGAGAAACCAAGGGAATAACAAGCAGATACTTCAAAGTAGCAGTTATTTTTGGAAGAAGGGATGAGAGAAGATGAGGAAGGCAAGGGAGAAAAGTACCCGGGAAGATGCAAGGGTAGATAATAGTCCTAGGTTAGGTGGTGGCTTTTCATTTATTCTTTTATGAGTGATGTTACTGCACTTCAGAACGTATATGTGTCACAGATACTCATTTACATATATTGAATGTTACATCAAGTATAATTTAAAAAGAGCCACCCCTCTGGCTTTGAAAGTATGAACAGAGGGATTTGTCCGGCTAATTTTACATGTTGAGGGGACTGTGGGACGCACGGCGGAGTCTGCTTCTGAGTCGGGAAATTCCAAACTGGAGGGGTTACACTTCCAGGTTCTGAAAGGCTGAGCAATGAGAGCAAAGGGCTGTATTTAGGGGAGATTTTTCCAGTTGTCTTAGAAGATCATGAAGTCGGAGTGGTCACAGATCACCCTGGAAAAGAACCTGTCGAGCATCTCCACGGGGAGGGGAGCTTCACGAGACCAGACATTTTTACATTTTGTTCACAGATTTTCAATTTGCAAGTTTCTTTCACAGACACTACCCCATTTGATTCTCTCAACAAGTATTATTAGGCCGCTTCTCAGGTGGGAAAATGGAAATGCAGAGGCCCAAGTGAGCACAGCCAGAGGGTCCCCAACTCCCCAGCACGGGTCCCACAACCCTGACCTGACAGCTGAGGGTTCAGATGAAGTCACCTTTACAAAACCCCTGCACCAAAGCTGGAAGTAAATTTCAGGGAATTAAAGGTAAAGCGACAGAAAGAAACACCAGGCCACTCTAGGGACAGAAAATGAATGGAACTTAATACCCAAAGAAGGGGCACCAGCTCAGACGACATACGGACTCGGAAGCATGTTTCCATGAATTCCTGAATGACAGATTTACACTCAACGATTTATGGAAAATAAGACATGTGCTGGGCGCCTCTTCCTGACAGGCTACTGTACATTTTTACAAAATACCCTTTATTGCTATTACCGAGGTTGGAATATAGAACCAAATAGGTACTGTGGCCATTACTATGTTCTTATGACGAACTACATTGTCTAATTCAAAATCCTGCCTTCTGTTTGTACCTGCCTAGGGTTCTCTGTGGTATGTTCCTGATCTGAATCTGATTCTCTATTGAGAGAGTTTACAAAGTCCCCGGAACCTGCCTTTTCCTCTAAGGAAGAATTCATATTTTTAAGGGAAAAGGGCATGTGGGTTACTTGGTTGCTTGAAACAAGCATGGGGATCTCATGTGGACAAAGTTCAACCCTTGGGCATATTAATGTCACATAGAAGAAGAATGTGCCCTGGTCACTGAGAGCACCTTCGACCCTGGACATTGGTCACCCGGCTCAGGAGATAACAGAGAGGACACCTAGCTTGAACTCAGCAGGTCTCAACCAGAGACTAACAACTCATAGGGCACTTCCTGAAGGAGACATAATAATGTTCTCTTTGCATATGAAAGTCAGCAAAATAGTATTATTTACCCAATAAACATGGTTTAACCGTCTCACTGTCTGCAGGGACTAACACTGTAAAACAGAATGGCTAATTTTTCCTATAATAAAGTGAATTTGAATGAGCAACTTAAATCAATATTAGGCAGCCAAATTATGTGTATTAATATCTACACATCATTAGCACAATCCCAAATGAATTCTTTTATTACTAAAAGGAATGCTGGGCTTGACTTTTCATTTCCCTTGGTATTAATTTATATGTAATATATTTGGTTAGAAATAACTTCTGTTTGAAACCTAATCCACTTCTGCTTTCTGTGTATACATATACTTAGAAACACACAAAAAAGAGACACATGTATGCCTGCACAGACACATATGTGTAAGTGTGTCTACATATACCCATATTCATGTCAAGAAGCCTAGGGGCAAAGACTATCGCACAGAAATTCTCTGCACAGGGCAAGAGAAAAATGAGCTCCTTATTCTCTCAGCTTCTCTTTCCGACTTCATAGCATTGCAGGATGGCAGGCTTTCTTTGGAGGAAGGGTGTACCTAAATCTAACAAGTAAGTATGGAAAGTCTAGAATTGAAGTGAAGCAAAAAAAATCAAAAAACAAAGCACAAAGCCTAAATAAATAAGAATCCGATAAAAGCCCCAACCGGTCCCTCTATAGCATTTCATTTTGACTTTCTTATACAGACCCAGCAAAACGACAGACGGCTCTCGATGCCTGGGTCTAAAACAAACAGGGACCTGAGAGGCGGGGCTGAACTGGGCCTCCGAAGAGGGAGGGTAAGTTTCTGGCTAGGAGAGTGGACATGGCTGCAACCGTGGGAGCCACTGGCCGGTGAATCAGCAGGTTCTGTATGATGGAGTCAGTGATAAAAAGGCTAGAACATTCTCATTGGAGTCGTCCAGACCAGTGCTCTCTAATGCAAATATAATATGAGTCACATAGGTAATTTTAAATATTTCTAATAGCTGCATTAAACATTTTTAAAGAGGTGAAATGAATTTTTAATTAATTTTATTTGCCTGACTATCCAAGACATGTTATCATTTCAACATATGGTCAATGTAATATTTGGAATTGTCTTTTCATTTTGTACTGTCTTCATCTCTGGCGTGTGTTTTCCCTGGTGGCACATCTCTGCTTGGACTTGCCACACTTCAAGGGCTTTGTGGCCCATTGGGCTACCGTACTGGACAGTGCAGGCCCGGGGCTGGAGAAGCAGCCCCCTGCGGTTCAGTGTTGCAGCCCCCACACCCTGGCAGATGCTACGGAAGATTTACAAGATTTACGCACAAAGCCACAGACCTTACTTCCTGTTTACTCGACATCCTAACATTGAGCCCTCAGGTTTATTCTTTGGCAGCAAAATTACATAAGAAAACACTTCAGGATGTTCATGTGGCATTAACTGAAATCATAAGGAAGTGGTAGGTCCTGCTGCCGTGTAGAAGGTAGCAGTCAGCCAGGACTGAGGGCACAGAGGGCAATGACGGGGCACCGTGGAATGCAGGACTGGGCCTTCGATGAGACAGAATTGCATAAGGGTATCAGCCAAGTGATTCTGTGATTCAAATCGCCCTAAATGTAAGATCTGAGTTATGACCACAGTGAACATGTCGTGCATGCCACAATCCTCTGACGATCCTGGTTTCTGAGTCCAATGGCCTCGGCATCCACCTCCTTCTCAACAGTTGCTTGACACGTTAGGGATACCTCCTGCCTTTCCAACTTTTTCTGTTGTACTTGTGGATGATAACAGAAATTCAAGGAGGAGGCAGCTCCCTTTCCTTGGGAACTGTCATGTTCTTGCATCTTATTTGCATGCATTTTCTCCCAATTAAAAGTGCTGAAATTCCAAATGCTAACTTTATTTTCTAAAAGCAGTGTGCATCTGCTTTGCCCCATATGGGGGCCTTTTGCAGGAGCAAAGACTTCAGGCCAATGATTTGCTGATGGCCAAGTTGGGAGAAAATCTCTTTCAAATAGTATGGCATTGGATATGCCACCTCAATCCACATATACACAGTTTTCCTATTTTCTTTATGATGTTTTGGAAGAGGTGCAATGATAAGATCCAAACTTCTGGACGTGGGCATTTTTTCCTCTTTAAGGGTGAAATTACAACTCACTGGGGGCTTATTTTCTAAAGGAATGAGGTTACCATTAGAGCAACTACAGACCTTTTTCTAAAGCTCGAGTCAAACTTCAGGACTAGGAAAGTTTATGAACATTTTAATTCCTCTCCCCAACTGCACCCTCCAGCTGTCATTCCACAGTTTCCCTCGAAGTTATGAAACATGACTTTTGTAAAAGAAAAGCTGATTTGCACAATTAGTCAAATATAGCCTAACAGCGCGAGGAGCAAACACAGGAATGGGAGAACATTCTATCACATTTCTCATCCTTAGTGTTTTCATTTTACACCAGTAAGGTCCCAGTCTTAGAACTACTAACCCTGTACACCAGAGCTGCCCAACAGAATCTTCTGCAAAATGATGGAAATGTTCTGTTTCTGATGGTCTGATATAGCAGCCGCTAGCCACGTGTGCACTTGAACACTTAAAATGAGTCTGCAGCCGTTGAGGAACTGAATGGTTGGAACTGAGATTGAAATGGCTACCTGTGGCTAGTGGCTACCAGACTGAATGGCGCAGCTAACTGTAGGTAGGACCGCAGGCCCTGGGTCACAGGAGTCTTCGTGCCTCCATCGGCACAGCAGCCTTGAGATGTAAGGCCCATTTAAAACACAAAGCACTTTGTGACTTCTTTTTTGAAGATATTAAATAATTAAGCAGAACAGCCTCTATGAAGTCAGACAGGAAAAACGTCTGCAAGAAATTCTCGAAGGATGGTGCTCCTCTGCTGGATGAGCCAGGAAGAGAAATGGAGAATTAATGTTCTGGGAGCGTGGGTTCTAGCAAACGGGTCCAGCCACAGCGCCGCCACCGACCAGCTGAGCGGCTCCGGCCAGTGCCTGGGGTTCCCTGGGCCCCAAGTCTCTCACTTACACAATGTTGGAATCTGCTAAGCAACCTCCAAGGTCCATCCTCACGCTAACCCCACAAGGAAATGTAAAGTCAATCCAGCTCGGGAGAAAAATAATTCTCAGGGAGAAATTGTGTGAGGTCTCTCTGAACTCCTATGGTAATTTCGGTTCCTTTACTTTTCCACTTAGGATAGAAGCTAAAAAACATATATTCTGCTGCCTGAAAACTCAGAATCTGGGAGTTTCACATGGAGATAACAAGACTCCATGTGTTCACCCACAATGGAATGCTATTCAAACTCCAGCGAAGATAATTGACTGAATGCAAAGTATCACCGTTCTTTTTTTCCCCTTGTGTTTTTTCTTTCATGTAAGCAATTTTCAGTAAAATTTTCATTGTAAGAACAGCGCATCCGTGACTGGCGTGGCTCAGTTGGTCGGGCATCATCCTGCAAAGTGAAAGGCTGCCGGCTCGATTCCTGGTCTGGGCACATTCCTAGGTTGCAGGTTCGGTCCCTATCAGAGCGCACGTGAGAAGCAGCCGATTGATGTTTCTTTCTCACATCAATGTATCTCTCCCTCTCTTTCTTCCTCCCCTCCCCTCTCTCTAAAAATAGATAAAATCTTAAAACAAAAAGAGTGGTGCAATGAACACCTAGGCACCCTTCACCTGGCAATACGATTAAGTGCAGTTTCCCGCAAGTCCAATGCCCTAGGTGTTCTCTTGGCAATGACTTGGTACCACCTCCAAGTTTGCAACACTGGAGACAATAAGCTTGGCCGGGCTGAGTGAGGATCTGAAGAACGCCTGGCCCTCTGCACAACTACATCTCTGTGTTTCCCCTGTTCACCATGCACATCTAGCTCAGCCTTCCACTTTGATGTCAAAAACTTTCATAACAGAGAAACAAACGAACCCCTTAGGAAGGAAAAGAATGGTCTTTGAAATTAAGAAGATATTGTTCTAATCTTAGCACCTCAAATCCAAGTCCTGTGACCTCTCTGAACCCATTTCTTTGTTTGCCAAACAGGATATAATGTCCACCTCAGAGAAAGATTGACAGAATTACATGCGATGATGTAAACAGAACAACACGAAGCAGCCATCGACACTGCTAGTTGCTTTCACAGTTTCTAAGCATTTTCCCAAACAGGGCTTCGAGAATGGCAACCCTGTGGAATGAATTCGTCAGATGTGGCTGTTTCTGGTTTAAAGCCAAGTGCACCGGGGCACAGAGATGTTCCGGGAAGGAGGGAGGAGAGCGAGAGGAGTGGCATCTATGAGGGGACACGAGGGCCAGGTCTGTGGGAAGCCACGCTTCAGTCACCTCTGTTAACACTCACGTCCACCCCAGGAAACAGGCTGTCAGAACTGCAGTTTGCAGAGAGCTGTTTGAGGCTCAGAGAGGCTAATTTCACCCAAGACCACACAGCTAGCTAGTTGCAGGGCTTAGCAAAGCGTCTGGTGCAAGTACCTGTGTTAAGGGTTTGGGAGCCTTGGTTAAGGGCTCAAAGGCCCCAGTTAATGGTTTGAGGGCTCTGAGGGTTCAAAGGCCTTGGTGAAGGGTTTCAGTGCTCTGGCTAAAGGCTTCCGTGTCTAGACCTTCTGACTCTTACTGCAACCTCTGATGAAGACACATGTCAGAACATGGGATTGCTCACCAGCTCGAGGAAGCAAATTGTTTCCACAGATCTAGCTGATTCTGCCAGGCCGCTCCCGGCAGCCAGCTTCTCCTCTCGGGAGGAGTGCTGTCCCCAGCGGGCCCACCACGGCAAGGGGTGATTGGCAGCCTGCACAGTGTGCAGGGGACATCTCAGCTGCAGGCTTCTAATCAACGGAACCTCTGGCCTGTGAGGTGATTACAGCATTTAAAATAAGGCTGTTCACTGCACACCTTTATTAGAGAGCGTCTATGGGAACTTAGGTGTTGAATGATTTAAAAGAACACTGTACACTGCTGAGGTTCTATAGCGAACGGGCTGCAGGTGGGCAACTTTGATAGGCACCATCGTTGAAGCCAGGCAGTGCCGTAACGAGACCATACGGTAAAGGCTATCGTCAAAGAGTGGCCCCCACAAAGGTGTCCGATTAATAATAAATGAGGGGAAAAGCAGGCTCTTCGCACAAGCAGCTGGTGGATGGCTCTCCCTGGGAGCACAGCTGAAAAGTTTGATCAGCACTTGGCAGTGCACACATGCCAGGCCTTCAGCCTCGGACCCCAGCAGACAGCCGCAGGGGCCCCGTGGCTGAACAGACGCGTGTGGGGTTAGCGCATTCCCGACTGGGCTTTCCTCTAGTCATGGAGACTTTAAATAAAGTCTCCTCTGCTTTCATTAGTGACTTTGAGACACATGAGTGTGTTTTATCACACCAACCAGCTACACCAGAGATTCACGCATCCACCTTAACCCTCTGACCGGAAGCCACGTGAGAAACAGACAACCAGCTTCCTCTCCCATTGAGGAGAAGGAAGGAGGAGCCAGAAGGTGCTTTGGAGATTTGAAAACTATTAACAGTAAAGTAGACCAAATGCAGGATTTATTAAAAAAAATCTCTAAATAGACATTGGAGGAACATAATAACAGGTGAGAAAAGGAAAAGAGAAAGGGAAGGAGGGAGGCAAGACAAAAGGAAAGACAAAAAATAAGAAAGAAGGAAGGAAGGATGGTAGGAAGGAAGGGAGGGAGGAAAGCCACTCATTTTAGAAATTAAGTGACATATTTCAGGAGCCATGGAATGTGAATATATTCATCAAAGATAAATTATTGGTGGGCGGTAGATGCTATTAATCATATGTTCATTACTAGGTCCATGGCTCTTTCTTTCTATCTAACTAATTGGCAGATATCTTGATTTTCTGGAAGAAAACTCTTTTCCAGACCACGCCAATGTGACATAGCTCACACACAGGTTTTCCCAGCGCAGCGTCTGGTTATTTTTACCGTTGTCCAAAAACAGGAGACCCCATCGAACAGCAGGCGGCCCCCAGCAGGACTGACATGGGGGTCAGGCCCCAGGCTGCGGCTCAGGGAACACAGCGTCCAGTCCAGACCGGCCTGGGGAGACACCTGTTTCCTGCGCCCACTAGAAGCTCACCAAGTGACAGGGCCATCCAAAACACTCCATAGGGCTGGTGGCAGTGGGGGGAATCTGGCATTTTCGCAGAAGTACACAGGTCAGTGGGCCCTTGGCAAACACTACAGAGATGCTGTCGTGTTTAAGAAAACCTCCTGTCCTCCGATTCTATGTCCTTGGGTTCATGTGGGTTACCTCAAACGGATGGCGAAACTCTACTAAGTTAGTACAAGGTGTGGCAAGGTCACCAGGAAGACAGCAAGGAACAATACTCGCATCTGAGTGAACGATCTCTCTCGGGGGTTCATTTTAGCTCCATGATTTTTCTTATTTGAGTTTTTTTCATTGAAATCACATTTTCTTTTCTTGGTAATCAAATCTGGCCACTCAAGGTGATTATGATATTAAATTACCAGCTGGTATCACTAAAACAAAGGTAAAGAAATTGCTTTCACACATAATTGAAGATTTCTGAAGGATCCAAATGTCCAGAAGAAGACTCCTCTGGTTCAGCAAAGACACCCAGTTCTGTAGTATTGGACACATGGAGTTTCTGATTACACATAGGTAAGTCCTGGAAGCATTTTTGTACTTCAGTTTTACCTTCTGCACCTAGAAATATAAAGATTTGTGTATGTCGCCAGTTGTGGCCCTCCGATAATGTGGAATGAAAATTCCTATTTTTCATCTCTAGGATCAACGCCCATGCGTTACAGCCAGGCCTGAGTATCCATGGATGTGGAGGACCATATGTGCTGATCTACACCATTTTATATGAGGGACTGAGCATCTTTGAATTGGTACCCGTGGGGGTCCTAGAACCCATCCCCAGTGGATACCAAGGGACAACCGTATTTTCCTAGCCCACATTACTGTTGTGTAGAATCTGGTGAAATGACTCCTTCAGTCCATTCAGGAATGTTCTTTTCCCAAGTAAGTTTTGATAACTGCACCTAATACTGCTTTTTACTCATTTTCATTTGCATTTTAATTGAAAAAGTCTATGTTGATTTCAATTCTATAATACAGTGTGTTTATGTTCTCAAAATCTTAACAACTTCTTATCCTGAGGTCCCTTTAATATTTATTTTTTTTCCACCTAGTTCAGTCCCTGGAAAATGTCTCATAGTGTCTTTACGTGTTACTTTACTTGAGCTGTTTGTGCAACGATCCATCGGCCATCGCATCGCTACATGCAAAAAGTTCTTATTTCGATTATAAAAGCAACTCCGACCCATGATGATTAAGAAAACTATTTTGCAAATCAACCACAGTTTACTTCAGAGTATAATCACAGGCTAGATTAAGGGCTTAAAAATAGGGACTGAAAATAAAGGTAATCAAACCTTCCTGCCAATCTAAGTGATTGTGAAATTTAATTACCAGTGGTTATCATTAAAACAAAGGCAAAGCAATTTCTTGTACACATAATTGAATATTCCAGAAGAAAATTTCTAAAGAGCTCTCCAAAAATGTATTTAAAAATTAATTTTAACCTGATTGTTTCATTTGTTGTGTCTCGCTCGGTAATACAGACAAAATAACACAGGCACATGATGCATCAACAGTGGCAAGTGTGAACATAGTCTCAGGCAAGTCAGATTTGGGGCTTAATACTAAAGAATGATTAGATCTTTGCTCTTTGTGCAAACGCAGCCGAACCTGAAGCTTCCGCAGGTCCTCCCCTGAGAGAGGTTTAACCGGTGTTGTTCGAGGTCTCCTCCCCCTAGGCTGGTCACTACAGAACCAACTGCTCATTTTTCAGTGCTCAATTAATTGTCCAAATGCATCTGAAGGCGTCCAAAGCTGCGTCATTAAACCCACTGGCACCCAAACAGAAAGGAAGCCTCCTCCATCAGCAGCAGCAGGGAGTGCCCGGCAGCTCCGTGCACCATGCTGCTCGTGGGCTCACAAGCATCACTGTGCAGAGAAGAGGAATTGCTAGGGTGGGGGGGAAGATCAATAGCCCTAAGGAAGGAAGTTGAAAACTAGGTCATGAACTTCATCTTCAGGCCCTTGCCTAAGCTCTTTCCTCTTCCTGAAATGCCTTGCCCTTTTTCTGCTTTCTGGAAAAATCCTACTCATGCTTCAAGGCTGAATCATAGGTCACCTCCACTGACCCCTCTAAACTGAGGTCACCCTCTCTCCCCTGCTCTGTCCTCCGCATACTTCATCTCATCCAGCTGGAACACAGGTTGACACCGGCTTGTCCACCCCTACTGCTGGAAGGTCAGGGAAAGGGTCTCGATTCACCTTTCCACTCCCAACACTTGGGGCTACGCCTGAAATCGAAAAGACACTTAATAAATTCTTATTTAATGGAGCCCCAAACTCAAGATCAAATACACCATAAGAGGCAGATTTTACGTGTGTTGGACTTACTTCTGTACCGAGTCTGAGCCAGTGACTGCCTTTGTTTCCATTCCTCCAAGGAGCAAAGTTTACTCACATTGAGTACTTAGGCCTCACACCGTGTTAAATGCTCTACACACATCCTCTCGTTTAATCCCGATAATACTCCTAAGAAGCAGGGCCTATGATTAGCATTTGCCTCATTTGTGGAAAATCGAGGTTTAAAGAAGTTGAATAAGTCACCCCAAGTTACCGAACTGGTCAGTGGTAGAAGCAGAACTCAAGAACAATAATCACAGAACTTCAGAGGCAGAAGGAACCCCAAAATTATTTTTCAAGTGTACCCTTCTTGAAGCTGAGGTTTGTGACTTACTGCCTGATGCACAGTAGGCGTCTAAAGCAGTGAATGGAGTGCCTCATTGCTCAGATTCTGACCTTTGCCTGGGAGAACCCAGCTGCCACCACAAACAGGCTCTATTCTTTCCTGCCCAACACCTCTCACAGGTGTGAATTGCTTGTGTCGTCTGCATTATTCATGATTCACACCTTGAGAAGTGTGTTTAAAAAGAGAACTACAGTTCTCATTATTTTTCAAGACAAAGTGCCTGAGTAATTGGTGAAATAGACAATATAAGCTCATGCCCGGACTGATTCACACCAAATCATATATCCATGCCCACTCCTTGAACTTCAGCTTTCACACATTTCTTCAGTTTCCATTAGGATTTAAAACAGTGGTAGCTGAGCAAGATCCAGAACCATCACGAGCCTCCCTAGCCTGTCTGCAAAGCAATTACCATCATTTAAAGCCTGCAAGCACTGCTGCCTCAAACCCACGTGCTCGTGCTGAGGCTGAGTTAGGGTTTTCCATGAGATTTCTGAGGCTACACCAAGGCCTGCAAATGCAGATGCCACATCGCCTGCAATTCACCCCGTCAGTGAATCCTGCCCAACGACTGCTTTCTGGCCCTTCCTCCATTCTTCCTTCCTTCCGCCACCTCTCCCTCTCGAGTGGGTTTTCCAAGTGGGAAGTTTCATGAGAGGGATAACCATATGCTAAGCGTACGCCAGCATCACTGTGTTTCAAATTCAATGTGAGTCGACCAAAATGAATCGAAAAGCAGCAGCAGTGGGTTGAAGGCACTAAAAATAAGCTGCAGCATTTGCTGAGTTCTCAGAATTAAAACCACAGGCGGTCAACTTGTTGCTGTTCTTAATAAGACACACTGTTCGGTCCCGTTGGCTGCTACTACGAGAAACTTGAACTGTCTGTGTGCCTAACAGCACTGTGCTCTTGGTTAGTTGGCAGGGATCAAGCAAGGAAGTGCCGTTTCCCTGGAACTCGACCTGCCAAAAAAGATAACAGATGGCTTTCAAGTGATCCTCTTGTGCCACATCACAATTGCACCCGAGTCAAATTCACCTTGCATTTATGATTTAATTAGTCACACATCTACAGATACAGTTCCTGGATGCCTGGCTGGCTGTCCAATGTCCCCAACAAGGTGTTTCTTTCTTTGAGTTTAATTCTGGGTAATAAAAGATAATACACAATAGAAATTAATTCAGTGTTGACATACTGAGTATTTCCATTAGGGCTTCAAGAGCTTCTTGACCCCTGAATACTAAATGTCTTATCAGATATCCCTTGAAGGTTTGTCATTAAAGTTTTCAGTGGCCAAAGGGGTAGGAGAATTCTACCTAATGCATCACTGTGATTAGAAACCTGTCATACTCGGAAACCAGTCGGGGTGCTTCTATTGATTCCTGCTCCTTCGGGTTCATTAGTAATTTTTTTTCTCTTCAATTAGACCCTCTGATCAACCATAGAAAAGCTGAAAGAAGCCCTTCCTTTGCTCAGCTGCAGGTGGGGGTGGGTGAGAAATGTGTGCCTGGAAAGTGAAATTACAGAGCGTATTCCAAGAGGCCACACAGGGAAAATCAATCTCTCTCTCTCTCTTTCTCTCTCTCTCTCTCTCTCTCTCTCTCTCTCTCTCTCTCTCTCTCTCTCTCACACACACACACACACACACACACACACACACACTTGTGTAACCAGGCAAATTGTCAGAGGCTGGGCTCGACCTCCCGCTCCCTAACTGGCTTCAATCAGGACCAGAAGGACACAATCCCTTCATCACTTCCATCATCTCAAACCCATGCCCCCAGCGTGTCTCTCCCCGGAGCTAATTTCTGAAACAAACAAAGAAAATCAAGTCTGCGAGGAGCGAGGGTTTGCTCCCCTTTGCCTTGGACTTGGGCATCCAGCGTAGTGGAGCGTCACTGCAAACGGGTCGGGGCGCCCAGCATCGCCCCAACCTTTCACGCCCCGCCAGCCCCCGTTCCAGCTGCGCCAGAAAGTGCGAGCCTGCCCTGCTCCTTTCGCTTCTCCATGCTGCTCCCCAAATCCCCAGAACGCCGGTGTCCGCACACTAAGGGCGCCACCGCTCTCCCACCTCTGCGCTGTCAGATGTCAGGCACGGAGGTGCTGTGGCACCGAGGGTGCTGGCAAACCAAACAAGTGTCACGCCGGACGCCTGCTCTCACTCTGATAGAGCGGGCAGGGCGGCCACAGGTAGGTTCTATCCATCCCAGGGCGCGGGCGAGAGACCCAGCGCCGCAGCCGCGCCCGACAGGCTGAAACTCACCGGAGGACACCGAGGAGCCGGACAGGCTGGAGTTGCTGGACGCTGCCATCTCCGCGCGCCCCGCGCGTCGCTGCTCGCTCAGCCCCGGTGCGGACGCAGCCTCCGCTGCCCTCGCCCGGCTGCTCTTAGCCTCCGCGGCCCCCAGCCCATGGCAAAGTCCTGGGGACGCGCAGAAAGCACCAGCCTCTGGACTCTGCCTGCACTTCCTGCTCCGCCAGATGACGCGCTGCTGCCGCCGCTATTTATTTGTGGTTTCCGTCCCTCTCCGGGCCTTTGCACCGCTTTTCTCCGGGTGTTGGGCGGTAGGTAGGTGGGAGCGGAGGGAGGCCAAGGGGCGGGCAGAGCGGACCGATAGTGACTCCAGCCGAGACCCAGCTGCGGCTAGCACTTCGCAGCGCACGGCCAGGACCAGGGCTCCGGGGCGTCCCCGAGTCACCCCGCCAGCTACCCGCACCCTCCCCCTAGGCTCCTGCCTTCCCAGAGGCACTTGAAGCAGCCCGGGCAAAGCCGGCGGGAGACAGACAGACAGAGCGACCTCCCCCTTTTCCCTCCGCCCCAACTCCGCTCGCGCGCACACAAAGGAAGGAGAGGAGACGCGGGAGTTCGGGGGCTGGTTCAGCTGCGGCGGGCTTGACAGCTCCTGCGTCGCGGGCGGGAGGGAGAGACTGCTTGCTGCCGGCGGGGGGACACTGGACCGAGGAGCGGGGTCCCTAGGCGCTGGGGAGGCCGCTCCGAGGGTTTGAACGCGACTGGCAGTGAGGAGTAGGGGAAGGTGTTGGGCTCTCTGCGCCTGGCCAGACTAAGGAGAGCAGTGAGAGCGCCGGGGTGGAAAAGGGAGGGCGCAGGCGGGGTCACTGAGGACACGACGTTAGGCAGAGGGGGCCTGGGATGCCAAGAGACTGTGGAGAGCTCCTTCCACTCCCCTCCAAATTGTCCTTTGTTGCTCTGGAGCTGATGGCCCCAGCCCTGCAAGGAGGTAAGTTTTCTAAAACACCCAGCGAAATAATCCAGCTGCACTTAAGTACCCCAGCCATGCATGGGCAGTGCCCGAGGGGCCCATGGGGCATCTGAGGTTGGCCTTCAAAGAAATAGAGACGGTCCAAATATGTCACCATGCCCACACAAAGCGGGGTGTCAAAGAGAAAGAGGTTCTTTGACTTTGTCTTGCAAAGGATCTGCACAAAAGGCAGAACTGGCTACCCACAGTCTGACTGTGCTTTTCAGGATGAGGAACTGCTCAGGTGTGTGAGCCAGAGACTGGAGCTCGAGGTGTGTCTCTTTCCCCTTGTATTTAAACCTAAATTAATTTCACTGGGAGGAAATACCATGCAGATTTTTTTTTTAAGTCTATTTCAAGCTCCCAGCAGGGCAATGGGTTCTTTCAATCCTGAAGCAACAGAGAACTGTGAAATTTGAACAGAAATTGTTAGATCAAAGGAAAAAGCAAACATTAAAGGAATAAAAGTACTCTCATTATGTAGCAAAGTGGAGAGTGTTCACATTGGGGAAGTTCAATTTTAAAAAATATGGTTAAAAGGACATAGTCAGTTTAAAAATGATTAGGAGTGACACAGGAACAGCAGCAGCCAGACCTAGGGGGTCATATCAACCAAGCGCCTAACACACAGTGAATAATAAATGTTGAATAATCACACTATGCACCCATGTCACATTTTCTAGTTGATTTAAAGTATTTTTTAAAAATTCCCTCCAGGATGCCATCCCAGTCTATCTTCCCAATAAGGCTCATTTTTTTTTTTTTAATGCAGCTTGGTGAATATTTGAGGGATCATGCGCATACTCCAGTCACTTTGAACTGAATCTTTCTGACCCCCCCCTCACTGATCGCCACCCCCACCCCGCAACCCCCCATCTTTCTTCTTTTTGTGCCATGCAGCCCTGATGCAGCCTAAGCTGGAGCCAGCCCTTCAGGGTCATATGGCCTACCACAACCTTGACCGCTCTATCAGAACGGAACTTCCCGTTTTCCCAGAGTTCTTCTGATCTAAGACAACATCTACTCCTTTGACAAGAAATCGATGCGTCCCCTACAGGACTTTAGATGAGCAACAATACAACTTGGCTGTCATCTGGTTGTCACCATCTGTGTTTTAAAGAAGACAACATCCGTTTTCAAACTCTGGTGCTGCCCCGTATTAACTGTGTGACCTTGAGCAAACCACTTACACCCACTGAGCCTCAGTTTCTCCACCTGCAACCAAAGCCCTCTTACGTCGGGTGCTGTGAAGGTTAAATGGGTTGGTAATTGTAAAGCCACAAGGTACCTGACATAAAGTTTGGGCTGAATCCACAGTGTGCACTTCTGCTTTCTCCACTGCATCTGGAGATAAATAATCGGCAGTGACTTGTTCTACGAGGGGGAAATGTCTACTCTTCAGCCCAATGTTAATATCTTTCTTGGCCCAAATTGAGCAACAGGTTTCACGACGCACCTCAGAAGTCTCACAAAGCGATGTCAGATTCTATTTCTGCTGTCTGGATGACAACAGTTACCTTTACAGAGCTGTAGCATTGTTGGTCAGAGAAAGTACAGCA